>CAUYRH010102559.1:0-35650 GCA_963574655.1 Perodicticus potto | reverse complement strand
GCATCTTAGTAGGGTACTGGTGAAACTTATTAAATGTAGAGTATCAATGTCTTTATATAGCAATTAAGAAAATGCTATGAGGGCTATTTCTCACAGTACGATCAAAATGTTTCTGATTGTATATGAAGCACATTCTGCCCTATGATTGCACCAATGTACACAATTATGATTTAATAAAATTATTTAAAAAAAAAAGAATTCTAACTTACTCATCGCTAATTTACATGTGAATTCAAATGACTGATAACACTATAAGGAAGAAAACAAACTTTAAGATACGGAGTCAAAAAGTTTCATAGAATATATGTGTACTTTTTGTCAAACTCATCATGTTATATACATAATGACATACAGCCATTTGCATGTTAAACAATGCTGAAAATTACATTGATTGAAAATTAATTTTTCACATACACAACCAATCAAACGATGATAATACCCATAAACAAATCTTTAAAAAATATTTAAAAAGAGAAGAATCTGTCAAAATCTCTTGAGTTCCTTATGATTTGGGTCATAGCTTTCCAAAATCTAAGAATTGAAATTCTAAATACTACATTTCCCTTATTCATTTAAAAAACAGGCATTGAATAAAAAGAGTGTCAAAAATGTATATACATTTTAAGAAAGGAAAATTCTATTAAAGAAAATTATAGACCAATATCATTAATTAATATCAATGCAAAAACGTTCAATAAGACCTTAGCAAACAGAATTCAACAACACATCAAAAAATTATACAACATGATCAAGTTGGTTTTATTCCAGGGTTACAAGGTTGGTTTAACATACATAAATCTACAAATATAATACATCACATAAATAAAATAAAAACCAAACACCATATGATCCTCTCAATTGATGGAGAAAAAGCTTTTGATAATATTTAGCATCATTTCATGATCAGAACACTTAAGAAAATAGGTATGGAAGGGGATTTTCTTAAAAATTCTAGAGGTCATGTACAGCAAACCCAGGGTCAATATCACATTGAATGGAGTAAAAATGAAAACTTTTACACTCAGATCAAGGACTAGGCAAGGATGCCCACAGCTTCCACTGCTATTCCACATAGTAATGGAAGTCTTAGCCATCACAATCAGGTAAGAGGCCACGATCAAGGGTATTCAAATGGGGTCAGAGAAGATCAAATTCTCACTCTTCACTGATGATATGATCCTATACCTGGAAAATCCCAGAGATTGAACTACAAAACTCTTAGAAGTGAGGGAAGAAGCGAGGGGGCTGGGGTCTTGGGGCCTTGGTGTATGCCACAACTTTTGGGGGCAAAACTCGATTGTAAGAGGGAGTTTACCCAACAAATGCAACTAGTGTAACATGGTTTCTCGTACCCTCAATGAATCCCCAACAATAAAAAAAAAAAAGAATACAGCAATGTCTTAGGATACAAAATCATTACTTACAAATCTTACAGTAGCTTTTATATATTCCAACAATAGTCAAGCTGAAAATATAGTCAAGGACTCTATTCCTTTTACAGTAGTGCCAAAGATGATGAAATACCTGGGAATTTACCTAACAAAGGATGTGAAAGATCTCCATAAAGAGAATTATGAAACTCTGAGAAAAGACAAGCAGAAGATGTTAACAAATGGAAAAACATACCATGCTCATGGCTGGGAAGAATCAACATTGTTAAAATGTCCATACAACCCAAGCAATCTACAGATTTAATGCAATCCCTATGAAAGCACCACTGTCATAGTTCAAAGAGCTTGAAAAAATAGTGCTTCAATTTATATGGAATCAGGAAAAACCTCAAATAGCAAATATATTACTCAGAAATAAAAACAAATCAGAAGTTACCAGACTTCAGGCTATACTATAAATCTATAGTTATCGAAACAGCATGGTATTGACACAAAAACAGAGAGGTAGATTTATGGAACAGAATAGAGAACCAAGAGATGAACCCAACTACATATCATCATTTGGTCTTTGTTAAGCCTATCAAAAACATTCAGTGCTGGAAAAACTCCCTATTTAACAATGGTGCTGGGTGAACTGGCTGGTGACCTGTAGATGACTGAAACTAGAACCACACCTTTCACTATTAACAAAAATTGATTCTCACTGGATAAAAGATTTAAACTTAAGACATGAAACTATAAAAATACTAGAGGATAGTGCAGGGAAAACACTTGGAGAAATTGGCCTGGGAGAATATTTTAAGAGGAGGACTCCCTGGGCGATTGAAGCAACACCAAAAATGGAAACTAAAAAGCTTCTGTGTAGCCTAGAGCACAGTAAGTGAAGCCAGCAGACAACCTTCAGAATGGGAGAAGGTTTTTGCAGGGTATGCTTCCAACAAAGGTTTGATAACTAGAATCCACAGAGAAGTCAAACTAATCAATAAGAAAAGAACAAATAACCCCATTTCTATGTGGGCAAGAGATTTGGACAGAGACTTCTCTGATGAAGACAGGCACATAGCTTACAAACACATGAACAAGTGCTCATCATCTTTTATTGTCAGAGAAATGCAAATCAAAATCACTTTGAGATATCATCTAACTCCAGTAAAATTATCTCACATAACAAAATCTCAAAACTGTAGACATTGGCATGGATGCAGAGAGAAGGCAACACTTCTACACTGCTAGTGGGAAAGCAAGCTAATATGGCCTTTTTGGAAAGAAGTTTGGAGAATACTCAAGGAACTAAAAGTAGACTTACAGTTTCATCTCATAATTACTCTACTAGGTATATACCCAGATGATCAAAAATCATTTTACAACAAAGACCTTTGCACCAGAATGTTTATTGCAGCCCAGTTCATAATTTCCATGTCTTCCCATGCCAAGGCATGGAAACAGCCCTAGTGCCCATCAACCCATGAATGGATTAACAAATTGTGATCTATGTACACCACGGAATACTATGCAACCATAAAAAAGATGGAGATTTCACATCTTCTATGTTTACCTGGATGGAGCTGGACTATATTTTTCTTAGTAAAGTATCTCAAGAATGGAAGAAAAAATATCCAATATACTCAATACTACTATGAAATCAATACATAATTACTTACACATTCATATAAATGGTAAAACTATTGAAAATGGTAACTATAGTCCAGAAAGTAGGAGGGAGGAGGAGAGAAAGAGGAGGGGAGAGGGGACGAGGGAGAAGGGACAGTATTTGGGATGACCTCACCTAATGCACATAATGATATGGTACATTTCAAAACTATTAAGAAAACAGTATAATTGTCTTACCACAACAAATAAGTAAGCAAGGTCAAGGATGTGTTAGTCAGTTCTATGGGAGCTTTTCATATTGTATATCAAATCTGTACACCGAACCCCATAAATGCATCAGTGTACCAGTTATTATTTAATAAAAATCATAAAATCATAAAATAAATAAAATAATTTAGTAAAATAAATAAATAAATAAAATAGACCAAAAAAATGAAACAAAATCGTATACTCAATATATCCCCATAACAGAGAATAAATACAAACTATGTTGAGCACCTCTTGTAACTGCAGAAGTCAACCATAACTTGAGTGTTACAAATTTTATACAGTTTTTTTTTTTCTTAAGATGTATGCATGTTTTTTGGCCCTCTCTATATTTCTACAGTAAAAATCTGGAGATATGTAAATACAAAATTCTCACTGTCATTATGTGGTTCAGTGAAAGAGATCAATAAATGTGGTAGATGTAGCTATTGCAATATAGGTATATGATGGATTGTGAACATAGATGAGGAAAGTTCACATTTATCTTATATTTAGTCAGAGAACATCACAGTGTTATTGAAGCTTGAGGGAGAAGATTTAATTTTCTGAGCTTAAGTTTGACAGCTCATAATAAACAGAGACATCCAGGAAGACGAAAAAGATGTGTTGGAAAAATTAAGTCATTTGGTTTTGCTGTGGCAAAAGTAATCTTAGGGAGAAGGCAAAGAAAGGAGACTGAACGAAGGTAATATACAAATGATAAAGCACCTTTTTGCCATACTGCAAAGAATGACTGAGTGAACTGATCACATTTTCTTCACTGGAATAACAGAATGACTTAACTACTCACCTGCGAATTAAGCAAATCCTGCACTGGAACTTTGAGTACCTGTGTTTCTAAACTCAGAAACCAGATGAAACATCATGTACTTGAATGAAGGTAATATTTATGAAAATATTAGTAGCTAATATATATTGTTGCTCATAAATGTTTTAGCTGGTATAAGTCAATTTGGTTTTTAAAGTCTTGAGGATTCAATTAGGTGTTACTATTAATATTCTGTTTTACAGATAGTGAAATTATGGCACAGAAATATTAAGTACCTTGCCCAATGGAATATGTTTGATTATAAATGAATGTAGGGTGCAATGCTAGGCTGTAAGAGCCAGTAAATGTTAACTACTACAACACATGAAGAATAGTTATCAGAATAGAAAATTATCATCAACCCAAGTGCCCATGAATTAATGAGTAGAATAATAAAAATGTGGTATATGTATACAATGGAGTGCTATTTGGCCATAAAAATAAATTAATACCTTTTGTAATTATCTGGATGAAACCAAGACCATTCTCCTAAATGAAGTATCACCAAAATAGAAAAACAAACACCACATATATTAAAATATTAAATGTGCACAGATGGAAGTAAACTCAATAGAAATCAAGCAAGTGGGTTCTAGGGGATAGGTGAAATCATACCTACTGGACAGTCATCTCATGATGGGCGTACTTATAATTTTGATTCAAGCAGTATAAAAGCAATCCACGTAACCTAAGACATTGGTATCCGTGTAAGATTCTAAAATTACAAAAAATCATTTAAAACAAACAGAATCAACCTATTTTAATCAGAAACAATTTCTGAATTAACTGTAGTCTTTCCATGCCTGTGTTCCAGAAATTTTATACTTTGACTATAAGCCATGCCATAATGCTACAGTGTTACACAATATTTATTTATTTAAAAAGTACAGATATCCATGTCCATGAAAATCAACCTCAAATTTCTATTAAATATATTTTATCAAATATTATGTAGAGCACCTTGCTGTACAATAAAAAGATTAAGTGTCTATTACATGGTTTATAAGCATCTACTAAAATGATAAGTCTGAATAGAGAAGACTGCTTGTCTTCATCAAGTCCAATGCACTCCAGGAAGTTACAACATAAACTTCGAGATCTACCATTTATTTTGTGATAAAAACAGGAAAAAAAAAAAAAAAAGCAAAATTCTACAGCTCAACCAGGTAAAGAAACAGTATACGTATTTTTAAATGCTTATGTCTCTGAGTCAAATCTCCCCAAATTAGATCTTTTTAGAAATGAAGATAACAAAAAGGAAGACATTTTAACTGATTGGCATCTATGTGTGATTATGCTAGATTGTGTCTCTTGTGAGTATTCCATTGTTAGAAGATTTCTTGCGTAATTATAAGATGAAAAACAGATTGAGGATATTACCCTCTGTGATGGGACTCCTTGCTGATGCAAATGGAAGATTTTTTGGAGTTAATTGAAAGCACAGCTTGATGTCCCATGTAGTTTAAATACAGAAATTCAAAGCATAGAAAAATAATAAATTAGCTCTGTTAAAGTAATGTTTGAATTGAAATAAATTGGTAGAATAAAAATGATTCTGAATTGTAGTTATTTTGAGGTTTTCAAACGTCTCTAAGTACACATTGTGCATAGGGCATGATACACAATGATAACATGATTTTTCTTTAAGTACATGTTCATCATCTTGAGGCCAACATGTAAATTAGCACTGGCATAGAAGGTTAAAGTGACTGGAAATGAAAAGGCTTGGCCAGAGTCTGTAAGTAAATATGAAGCATTTGTATAAGTGCTTTCCGATACAGTATGTCACTTTATGCAAATGAATTTTTTTTCTGTGAAGATACTTTCATTACCCCCATTTTGTAGGTGATAAAACTAGGTTGGTGAAATTGTACAGTATGCTAAAGAGCTAATTACTGACAAGTGACAGAGCCAGTAATAATATTTATACAACTTCTATTTATCATATTTTTAAGTTGACTGATAAAATTGCATGGACTTATTGTGTATAACATGATGTTATAAATTATATATACTTTGTGGGATAAATACATGCAGCTAATTGGCATCATTAGCTCACAAAGTTATCACTTTTGTGGTGAGAACCTATTTTTGCCCTCACATATATGGATGTATGCAATGTGTACACGCAGCACTAGCACATCAATTCCAATTCTAAAGTCAAAGTCAAACTCCAGCCATCCTTTTCAGAGGTATAGTCAACCTGTAATTCCCCAATTGCTGATAATGTATTATATTCTAATAATAGATATAAGGATGTATATTTTGCCAACTCCCTATGCAGACAATGAAGACAAATAAATATAATGCTGGCTCTGCTAGAGTCTTTAGAGATACTCCTGATGCTTTCACAGCCCATTCAGCTGGAATCAAAGTATTATATAGAAACTATTTAATCCTGCAAGACCATTACTAAACATATACCCAGATGTAAAAAAAAAAATTGTTTTAAAACAAAGACATTTGCACCAGAATGTTTATCGTAGCCCAATTCAAAATAGCCAAGTTGTGGAAGCATCCTAAATGTCCATCAACCCATAACTGGATGAACAATTTGTGGGATATGTATAGCATGGAATACTATGCAGTCATTAAAGAGGGAGACTTTACATCTTTTATGTTTACCTGGATGGAGCCGGAACATATTCTTCTTAGTAAAGTATCTCAAGAATGGAAAAAAAAATAATCCTATGTACTCAATACTATCATGAAGCCAATATATAAACACACGTTCATACAAATGATAAAACACAAAGATAGTACAGAAAGAAAGAGGGGAGAGGAGAGAGAAGGGAGATTTTGCAGGATCTCACGTATTGTAGACGATGAAGGGTACATTTCAAAACACCTAAGAATATATTATAAGTGTCTTACCACAAAAATTAAGTAAGTGAGATGATGGTTATGTCAATTAGTTTGATTTAAGAATTCCACAATATATATCAAATCATCATATTGTACCCCATAAGTGTATACATTTATGATTTAATAAAAATTAAGTATTGAAAGAACTCCTTTTGAGAAGGTAGATATAGTTTGAGGGAGAAAAATAATCAGCTAAGAGTGGATACTATTGGGAGTGTGAGAAAAATCAATCTTACTTGATCCTAAGAAATTGTTCTAGTTCAGTCTACAGCATCCATACAATTTTCAGTTAATAACTATATTGCTGTTACGCCAAAGCCTGTATTGTGATAGATCAGTTACAATTCATATGGGCACCTCAGGTTATATGGGCATCTTATGTCCAACGTTTAAGTATTAAGTTGATTCTAAAGACTAATAGCAAGTATGAAGACCATCTCATACTTATGAAAAGGAGCCCCAATCCACAGAGATTTCCTCTGCAATTTTTCTACTGAGGCTTTTCAGAGGTTTAATTTGACATACCCATTTGAAGTGATTCAAGTGCATTTGCTTCTGTTCGGTTGTAAGACGGGTCAAGGAGAAAAGCTTGCATTCTACCTTGGAATTTTTGCAGGACCTTATCTTGCTCAGGACCTCACTCAAACCCTACTACAACCTTATCAATTACTTGAAGGTGCTATACACTGCCTTGTTAATGTAAGAGACTCAATCAAGATTGGTTTTGTCTTACTTTAGTGACAGGTTGTGCAGCTTGTGTCCTAATTCGGAAAGAATATCATGACAAATTTCCACATTCTTAGATCCAGAAAAGTTTCATTCAAGGAGGAAAGGCCTTAAATTCTCATGTGATTAACTTCCATTCTTTAGCAAGTCTGTATCATAATTTATTTGCTTAGTTTTTTGCCACTTCTTCCTTCTATAGACTAGTCAGCTCGGTATGTGCTGTTACCAATATAGTAGAAGAGCTGTTTGCATACTGTGTTATACTACATAAATCAAGATCTTTGTCCTACTCTCTGCAGGGAGAACGAGAGTTAAAATAGACTGAGGAAAGTCCATGAAAATGTATTGTTTTCATTTCTAGCTAAAATAAAGTGCTCCTTAATGAGAGTTGTGAAAAGAGCTATTGCCTAGTCAATGTCTTCATATTAAGTAAGAGAGGCCTTGCATAGTAATAACATCACACCTGAAAATACAGCTAGAAATGAAATCAGGACTAAGTAATATTTTGCTACAGCCCGTAGCCATTCTTAGGACTGAATAAATTTCTGCATAGACTAAATGTGTAACTCAATTGACAATATAATAGAAATCACTCTCCTCCTTTTTTGAAGAGTTTGTGTGTGAGTTTTAATTGAATTATTTTATTTAATTCTCCCAGCTATGTGATAGTTTTAAAAGATACTAATCTGGTGGAAAGAATACTTCTATTACAGAAGTATTAAGTGGAAGCCTCATTATAGACTATGGTTTGAAGAGCCAACATGGGAATTGTGCTAATTGCCAATAAATTTATTCCAATTCAGGAACTAAAGATTTGATGACAGCCTCCACAGACCCAGTGCTACATGTATATAAAAGTTATGTCCAAGCTTGATTTTAATTTATTACCTGATACCTGTAGAATTCCACTTTGAATAGACTATAGTCATATAATGGGTGTCCAGGAAAATATCAGCTCAAAACCTGTATCTACCAAAACACAGATAGTTCTATTTCGCCCTAGTAAAGTTACCATAGTAAGTAGTCATAGTTCTCAATTAATATGGCCAAGATAATAATTTATAATATATTCTTCATCACTTTTGAATGATATTTCCCAGTAACCCTTATCCTCCATCAAGGAGTTCCAGGTGGATAAACTAGCTTAGATATTACAATTTAATTAGAGGCTAAAATATTCCATTTTGTCAATTTGAATCAGATTTAGCTTTCCAATCTAAAAATTATGCATTTATTCATTCAAATAACATTTAAATATATTTTCTAAATATTTCACTTTTTGATAAACAAGACTATTTTGTCACCACCAAAAATCTCTGTGGTTTAAGTCATTCTGTTATCCTTTTTTCCCTCCTTCCCAATGTTGTAATGTTATCCCCTTTCTTAGGAGGCTGAGGACAGCAACAAAGCCTCTATTTCTTTGACGTTCTAGGTGAAGCTAGAAATACCTCCACATAGAAGCATCTCCTCCCATTGTGTCAATCTAAGGCATCTAATCACTGAATTCTATAAGGAAGCTGGATCTCCTTTCCCTAATAAAGACATTTCTCAATTCTTCAGTGAAGCATTTTCCTTCTGAGCCCTATCTAAACATTTGTAGATTTTTAAATAAATAATGTACTTCATCTTTTCCATCACTGTAAGATTTTCTGTTTTTTTCCCTTTATATCATCTGGGTGCAGTGGCCCATGTCTGTAATTCTAGCACCCTGGAAGACTAAGGCAGGTGGATTTCTTGAGTTCTGGAGTTCAAGATCACCCTGAGCAAGACATACCCTGTCTCTACTAAAAGCAGAAAAAAACTCTCCAGGTGTGGTGGTGGGCACCTGTAGACCCAGCTACTCTGGGGTCTGAGGCAAGAGGATTGCTTGAGCTGGGAATTTGAAGTAATTGTGAGCTATGATGGAGTGACGGCACTGTATAACATTCATAATCTCTCCTAAGTTGCGTAAAAAGAAAATTTACTTTCAATGTTATATTTTACCCTTTTTATTTTAACATAATTATAATCCAGTTCTATATATTTTCTAACAATCCTCTGTAATGAATCTAGCAAATTTTACAGTGTTTCTTGTAGATAAATGATCTCTTTCTGTGTCACACTTGATACAGAAATCTCTACTGCACATTTATATATGATTCTGATTAAATATGTAAAAGAAATGATGAGTATAACTAGTTGATCTTTAGAAGAATAAGCATTCTTTCATGATGAATGCTCTAATGATAGACTCTTACAAGTTTTTAAGTAAAGATTAAGAATAAGTTCTTTAAAATGATGACAGGAATTTTTTTTTTTTTTTTTTTTTTTTTTTTTTTGTAGAGACAGTCTCACTTTATCCCCCTCAGTAGAGTGCCTTGGCATCACACAGCTCACAGCAACCTCCAACTCCTGAACTTAGGCGATTCTCTCGCCTCAGCCTCCCGAGTAGCTGGGACTACAGGCACCCGCCACAACGCCCGGCTAGATGACAGGAATTTTTATTGTGGATTTAATCTTCTTATCATTGGTCTGTTGAGATAGTTTATTTCTTTATACTTCAGTCTTGGTAGGTTATATGTGTCAAGGAAGATAGCCATCTTCTCTAGTTCATCCATTTTTTTTAGCATGTAATTAATTGTTCGTACTAGTCTCTTAAGATCCAGTGTATTTCCATGGTGTCAGTTGCAATGCTTCCTTTTTCATTTCTGTTTTTTTCTATTTGAGTCTTCTCCTTAGGCTTATTAAAGATTTGGTATTTTTTGTTTATCTTCCATAAACCAAACCTTACACTCATTGATCTTTTAAAGTGTTTTTCTTATTTCTGTTTCATTTATATTTGTTTTGATCTTTATTATTTCTTACCATCTATACACTGGGGAATTCGTTTGTTCTTGTTTTTCTAGTTTTTGGAGGTTCAGTGTGATGTTGTTAAATTGAAATCTTTCTTATCTTTTTGAAAAGTTTCTGTCTTTCACATACTTTTTAATGGGGTTGTTTATTTTTTTCTTGCTGTTTGCTTCTGTTCTTTGTTGAATCTGGTTATCAGCCCTTTATCAGTGTGTAGCATAGTTTTTATTTCTTTGTTTATTTTTTGAGACAGATTCTCACTTTGTCACCCTGGGTTTGACTGCTGGGATGTCACCATAGCTCACAGCAATCTCAAATGCTTGTTTTCAAATGTTCCCCTCACCTCAGCCTCCCCAGTGGCTGAAACTACAGGTGCCACCAGGATGCCTGGCTAGTTTTTCTATTTTTAGTAGAAATGGGGTTTGTCTCTAGCTTAGGTTGGTCTTGAATTCCTGAGGACTAGCTATTCACCTGCCTTGGCCTGACAGAGTGCTGGAATTATAGGTGAGAGCCACTGTGCTGGCCAATTTTTCTATTTTTTGGTAGAAATGGGGTCTCGTTTTGCTCAGGCTAGTCTCAAACTCCTGACCTCAAGTTATGCTCCTGCCTTGGTCTCCCAGTGGGGTAGGATTAAAGGCATGAGCTTCTGCACCTGGCCTGCATACAAATATTTTCTCCCATTCTGTAGGTTATCTATTCAACTGGATTGGTGGTGGTTGTTGTGATTGCTATTGAGGATTTTTTCATAAATTCTCTGCCTATGTTGAACTCTTAAGAATTTTTCCAACATTTTCTTCTGAATTCTTATAGTTTTGTACCTTAGGTTTTAGGTTGATCATCTACTGTAAGTTGTGGATCTGATTTGAGTCTCTGACATGTGACCAATTTTCGCAGCGCCATTTATTGAATAGGAACTCTGCCTGCAGGCTATTGAGTTTCTATGACTTTGTATAGAAGTGTTTCTGTTGGTGTTAACTTCTAATTTTTTCCACTGCGGTTTGAGAAGATGCATGGCATAAAATCTATTTTTTTTTTTTTTTTAATTTTTAAGACATGGTTTATGGCCTAGTATGTGATCAATCTTATAGAATGTGCTATTTGCTGATGAGAAGAGTATATATTCCATTATTTGGGGTAGATTGCTCTGTAACCTCTGTTAGGCCCATTTCTCCTAGAGTTCTGTTCAAATCCATTGTTTCTTTGTTTATTTTCTATTCTGAGGATCTCTTCTGTTATGTCAGAAGGGTGTTGAACTCCCTGGCTATTACGGTGCAGTTTATTATTTAGTTTCAAGTATGTAGGACTTGCCTTATTAATCTAGAGACATCAGTGCATAAACATTTATAATCTTTATGTCTTCTTGTTGAGTTGTCCCTTTTACTGTTATATAATTGATACAGGGTAGGTGCACCCTGGTGTGGTGCCTGAGTGGAGAATTTAGCCAGAGTAAGCAGTTGGCACATGTGTCCTGTGGATGCCAAGACTTGGAGAGATCGTAGCTGTCTGTGCCCCACCCAGAACCTGCTGAAGTGGTGAACTGAAGCCTTTCAAGTCAGAAGCTGCCATGTTCCAGTCAAATCCCATACCCAAGGCCTGCTGCACTTCCGGGGTAACGTGCCAGGATAAGTTCTAGGATATGGCTCAGGGAAACCATAAGTGAGTCTACTCCCTCCCCTGTCTGGTGCAGACCTGGGACAGTGCACCCAAAACTTCAGGATGGCTTTAGCTGCTGTCCAGTCTTCACAGTGCCTGCCATCTGTGACTTGCTCTGCACAGATCTCAGGCAGAACCCTGCATGAGCAGGTAGGAGGTCTTGTGGGTGTGGTAGGACATCTTGCAGTTTAGACCACTCTGTTCCAGCAGGAAAGGCACAACACTCCCAAGCTCTAGTCTTCTGTTGCACCCCTTGTGTTCTCCAATCTTGTTATAAATGTCACCCTGCTACCATTTCTTTCCACGTTGAGTGTCCAGTGTTGCTTCTTCACAGTTTCACAAGAATGCTTCAAAAATGAGCAACCTATATGTATCCAGCTGTCTACAGCTTTCACTTCTTCCTTGGGAGCAGCATACCGAGAGGCTGCTTGTAGTTCACCACTTTGGAGATGCCTAGATATACAGTTGTTCCTTGAACAAGGTAAGTTTGAACTGCCTGGTTCCACTTATATGCAAATTTTCTTCGTCTCTACCACCCTGGAGACAGCATGGCAAACCATCCCTCTTTTCAGCCTACTCAATGTGAAGGTGACAAGGATGTAGAACCTTAAAAATGATCCACCTACCCTTAATAAATAGGAAATACGTTTCCTTGTAGCTTTTTTAGTAACATTTCTCTAGCTTATTGTATTGTAAGAGTATAATGTGTAACGCATACAACATGCGAAACATACATCAATCAATAAGGCTTCTCATCAACAGTGGGCTGTTAATATGTAGTAGTTAAGCTTTTGGAGAGTCAAAATTACACTCAAATTTTTGATTGCACAGAGGTTGGCACCTTTAACCCCCAAATTGTTCAAGGGTTAACTTTAAAAAACATTGTGCTCTCCATGGTAAATACCCACAGTTTTATCAATCACTTAAAACACTAAATTAAACATGTGTTAAAAATTAAAATCACTTGAAATCAACATACAGGGTTAATAAATAATGGTGTGGTGTCAGGAGCCACCTAGCATTTTTGGAGGCTGAGGTGGGAGGATGGCTTAAGCTCAGGAATTAAGCTGAGTAAGAGTGAGACCCTGTCTCTACTAGAAAAAGAAAAATTAGCTGGGCATTATGGGGGACAACTGGAGTCTCATCTACTTGGGAGACTGGGGCAAGCGGATCACTTGAACCCAGCTTGAGGTTGTTATGAGCTAGGCTGACACCATGGCACTGTAGCTTGGGCAACAGAGGAATGCCATTCCTGGGATGGAATTAATGAAAAAGGAAATATTTGTAAGCATGTCACAATAATGTAGGTAAGATCTTTTGAGGATTACAGAAGTTTCAGCATGCTGGATGGAGGAGTTTGAACAGCCCTCGGGATACCACATTTCATTTATCTTTATCCTACTGTCTTCATGGAGGAAATACCAGCTTTAACTATGAAACTATTGTTTTTCTATTGCCAAAAAAGTTGCATGTGTTTAATATTCGGTAGAAACTTTATACAGATTAATTAAAAGTGTACTTGAATTATTAATTAGAGTTGGCGTCAAAAACTACAGCATTTCATGTTTGAAACAGCACCATTTCACTTCAATATAGTTAAGTTGAATATGAAATTGTGAAGCCAATTATACATTAAAAATAAACATCTACAAATAATTACCTTCATAGTTTTATAGTAATTTGTAACCTAATAGATATATTCAGAGCCAAAGCAAAGGATTTTTTTCATGTATTTTCCATTTTATGAATAAACATAATGACTTACAGTGCTAAAAATTAATTAAAACCTGATTACTTGGAGATCAATATTTTAGAGGTTCCATATATTTAACCAGCACCAAATAAAGCATTAAGGTTGTTAATACATTCTCGGAGGGTAAATCTGCATTGTTTAAAGAAATGTTCACTGATAAGTTAACATACAAGCCACTCTCCAGCCTGTCCACCATTGCAGATTCAGAAAGCCAAGGTTAACAGCAATCGGACAGAGATATGGAAATTATCCCAATCGCAAATATTGGTCCCAATACAGATAAAATATGGTCAAATGAATGTGGTCTAAAAATTAGTAGTTTGAATACTATTCATGTAATTATCAGGCTCCAGATTTCCAAACTAATAAGCAGAAGATAAAATCAAGTCATCCTAGGCAGCAGTTCAATTTTGAAAATTAGAAGCACATGCCAAGGCAGAAATCCAAAGCTATAAATGGATTCAGTATTAGGAGGGGCATATTATGGAGCCCTACGACTGAGTATAACACAAATTTTTGTTCATCCATCTGATTAATCAAATCATGGTTCTCATTAGAAACAGAGAACATGCCAAGGACTGACTTCTGTTTTCCTGATCTACGATGAGTCACCTTAGCCTTCTGTACTTCTGGGTGTAAGGCTGAAGGAGTCTGTTGACATATGTAATCTGGGAGGTGTGCCTTGAAGAACAGGAACAGAACTGGACCAACATATGGCAATTTGGAAAAGATACTGCTGTAGGGATAAAGAAATGGCATAGATAGGTAAAAAAAAAAAAGTTAGGGTTGCCTAACAATAATTAAAAAATCATTAGAAATAATGAAGATGTTACAATTACAAAAGTCATCAGATATTTAGTTACTCAGAGTGAAAAAAAGACTTACTTAATTATATATGTATACACGGCCACAGTAGTGACTCAAATAGCAAGCTGCAGAAACTTAGAAAATAAATACTAAATCAGGAATGTTAAGATTACAAAAAAAAAAAAAAAAAAAAACCTAAACTAAAAGCAAATTGGATGGCGAATAATTATCATGAATTTATCATGCAGTAAAGCAATATTAAAAATAAAAAAGGAGCAAACATGAGCCACACGCTTTTTAATAAAGAGCTAAATAAAGAGCTACTTTATTTTGAAAACAAAATAATTAGGATGCATGCTTTAAAAAATACACTGTCTAAACTTACTGTTAAAAGTGAGTGTCTCTGATTGTTTTAGCATCTTATTGAATTCTGACAAACATCAAAAAGCAATGACAGAGCACTTTAATTGTTTGCAGGTCCTTGGGATTCATATCATTCAGGGAAATTTCTTTTCTTTTCTTTTCTTTTTTTTTTTTTTTTTTTTTTTTTCAGTTTTTGGCCGGGGCCAGGTTTGAACCCGCCACCTCTGGTAAATGGAGCCGGCACCCTACTACTTCGAGCCACAGGCACTGCCCTGGGGGAAATTTCCTTAAGTACCTGTCACCCAACTTTTTTTCCAAAGACTCAAGTCTTTGATTCTGCATGAGAATTCTGCATGAGACTTCTGCAAGTCTTCCCCAAATCTCTCTTGCTCAAATACAAATACAAACTTCTGCATGTATCCCCAAATCTCTCTTGCTCAAATAGTCTTGCCAGACTCTTCGCCAAGTTCAGCCCAACTCAGTGATTTTTGATTGCTACCTTCATTGTGTGTATGTAGCCTTTCCTCTGCCAGATATAATACGCTAAATTTTCCTTTGTAAAACAGACAAATCAGTTTGATTTCCACCTAGTTATCTTCTTCAATTTCTAACCTTATATGAACAAAAAGACTTCATAACCACACATATTCATTTATGTTATTGATATCTTTACAAGCAAATGTGTCTTTTAAAAACAAATTTCTCAACTTATTTCCCATTATAACACTTTATAGACATAACCACCCTGACACCCAGACCACTTCTACATAAACATAGCTAAATTTGATGTAGAAACTACATTTTTAATAGCATATGTCTGCTGTTCTCAACCAATCCCATGTACCTTGTTTTGCATATGAAAAATGCTGTCTTTGAAAGAAATTACCTGTATACCTGATCTTCATAACACCTCTGCACTTGTGCCAGTATTTCAGCTATACTGCAAGTCCATTTCTTCAAGCATTTGAGCTTGCATGTGTGTGCCACTGAGTACTCAGGCATGCATATGATTTTCAAATAAATATCTAAAAATTAAACAAATGAAAGTTACAATAAAAGCTCAATAGATACTGATTTCTTGCAGGTTTAGAAAATTTGCTGCAGACTCTTCAGCGGTTTCAGGGAATAGTGTTCTGACATGTTCCAGCTGTGATGATTGTATTTCAGATAAACAACACTGGTTTCCTTTTACTGAGCATCGTTTTATGGCTGCTGAGGAAAAAGATTTTTATTTATTTGATTTTTTAAAGATATGAAGTCAAAAATACTGAATTCATTAGCAATAGAGGTATTTGTTTACATTGTATTTTTATTTTAATATAAAACAATTACCTTTTCAAATCTTACTTCCTGTATACACTGTATCTCACTGTAAAACTATTGATGAAAAATACAATCTGAATTTTAAGACATGTTTTAACCAGCAAGTGATGATCTTAATGGCATGAAATCAATACAAAAATTTATAACTGATTGTATTTAATATAAAATGGAATAGATAGTTAAAAATAAAATATAAATTATCAGAATACATCCAAAGTAGTAAGGACAAGCGTGGTCTCTGATATTTTGCTTTGAATATGAAAACACATATTTATAACAATTCCTTTCATTATAATTGATCAACTTCATTTTCTCTAATTAAGACACAATCACATACAAAAAATACACAGATGGTGTGCATCTGTAATCCCAGGCCACTTGCGAGGCTGAAGCAGGATCACTGGAGATTGGAGTTCAAGACTAGCCTGGGCAGTAGAGCAAGACTCACCTGAAAAAATGAAAGAAAAGAAAAAGACAATATACAGATCTCAATACTTTGATTGGGAATTGGTTAGTTCATTGACTTTTTTGCCAATCTATTGACTCATATAATCAATATCTCAGTCAAAATATATAACATTGTCACCACTCTAGAGTCCTCTGTCATGTTCCCTGAATCTATCTCTCACTACCTCTACCACAGAGGAACATATTCTGACTTCCATGTACAAGGTGGACATAAAGTTTGTGGGCAGTTTAAAATAGTAAACTAAGCTCAATGCCCACAGCTCAAGCAGCTAAGATGTCAGCACATACACCAGAGCTGGCGGGTTCGAATCCAGCCCGGGTCTGCCAAACAACAATGACAACTAAAACCAAAAAATAGCCGGTGCTGTGGTGGGCACCTGTAGTCCTAGCTACTTGGGAGGCTAACGCAAGAGAATCGCTTAAGCCCAGGAGTTGGAGGTTGCTGTGAGCTGTGATGCCATTGCACTCTACCCAGGGCGACAGCTTGAGGCGCTGTCTAATAAATAAATAAATAAAATAAAATAGTAAACTATTTTACACAAACTTTGTGTCCATTCTTTATTAGATTTGCAAGTTCTAGAACATTATACAAATAGAATGATACAGGATATGCTTTTTTTAAAAACATGCTTTTTTTATATTTTGCTTTGCCTTTCTTTTTTCTTCAGATTTTAAAGATGATATCTTAATATTAATGTTTAACTACAACATTTTTAAATATGTTTGTACTTACAATTTTTTCATAGCACTGTTTTAGATTCTTCCCATTATGTTTGATATTCTGTTTTAATGCGTATTCAGTTCAAAATTCTCTCTGATTTTTATTGTGATTTCTTCATCTACCAATTGGTTATTTAGATGTGAGTTAATTTCCAATTAACTTTGGTTATATATTTTCATTAATAATATGATACATAATTATAATGTTATCAGACAAAATATCCAGTAACATTTCAACTTTTGTAATTATTTGAAACTTATGTTATCTGCTGGGCGCAGTGTCTCACGCTTGGAATCTTAGCACTCTGGGAAGGGTGGATTGTTTGAGCTCAGGAGTTGGAGACCAGCCTGAACAAGAGCAAGACCTTGTCTCTACTAAACATAGAAAAACTGGCCAGACATTGTAGTCCCCGCTACTCAGGGAGGCTGAGAGTAAAAGGTTACTTAAGCCCAGGAGTTTGAGGTTGTGAGCTATAACTCCACCAGCTTGGGGAAACACACTATTCTCTCTCAAACAAAAAAGAAACTCATGTTGGGGAGCAGCATGTAGTCCATACTGGCTTCAGTGTTCTACCCATTTCTATTGGTTCAACATAGTTGATGATATTACTCAACTAGTTTATAACTTTACGTGTGTGTTTGTTTGTCATTCTTTTTTTCTGTTTCTTCTTGCAATTATTGAAAGAGGGATATTAAACTTCATGTTAAAATTATAAAGTATCCATTTTTAAACAATCTGTCAATGATGGGTTCACTTTCAGTATATATACATTTAGAATTATGTTTTGATATGTATGTGAAGCTATATGGAGTATTATGTACATGCCCATGAGGTGTCTGCTATAGCATTGAAGTATCGCTTTATCTCTGATTATTCTCTGTTTTTAAAAATAGGTCTGTCTCATAGTAATGCACTATGCCAAGATTCTTATAATTAGTTTCCATGCTATATTTATTTCTATAATTTTGACTACACTCTGTTTATGTTTTTATATGTAGAGTTTCTCTCTCATAAACATCATAGAGTTGAGTCTTCATTTATTAATTCTAATAATCTCTAACTTTTAATTGCAATTATAAGCCTCTCTACACTTAATATGGTAAGGTCATTGGTGCAAAGTTAAGTCTACCAAAGTAGTTTTCAAGAAAGACAGATTTCTTTTTATTTGTTTCTTTTCTTCACTGTAACTTTAATAATCCTTCTTGGCATATTTTGGATAAATTGAGTACTTATTCTATTCCTATCTCAGCTTTCATCTATCATTGTGTCATGATGGAGGCTTCTTTTGGTTTCAATTATTTTTTTCTTCATTTTAAAATTATTACACTTTATCTTGAATGAAATTACAATTGTCTATAACATAAGAATCTTTCAATAATGTACTTTCACTTCTTCTGTTCCATCTTAAATGCCATTGGCATATTTTACTGGCATACATATGACCTAGTCAAAACATTGTTGTTTTGTTGAAGTAGATGAAGTGCTTCAAAATAAATCAGAAAAATAGCCCATAAATTAAAAAATTGCTAGCATGTGGAGTTATTTATGACTCTCAGGCATACACCATGTTTTAAAGGAATTCTTAACATCTCAATGAAAATTCATGTCTTGGTTTACCCTATATTTGTAAGCAAACTTATAGTACCAGGTTGTGTTTAAACTTGCTTTATGCATCATGAGACTTCAGCTATGATATAACAGGTAACAGCCAATCCCTAAGTGTAAATATTAGTGAAACAAATATCAATGAGACAGTGATACTACATATTTTAATAAGCAATTTAAATTAGTTCCACTTATAAAAAACATGTACATGTAAATGCACAGACACTATATATTGACTTTATTGTTTTGATTATTTTCTTTTCAAATAAAACTCAGTATCATAGGAGACTTAAAAATGAAATTCATTGTATTTTTGTTATCAGATTATTTTTTCAGTGAAATTAAGGATTCATGATTGAAATATACTTAAAGGCAGTCCTTTCTTTGCATGTCGTATAATGACAAACTTGATAAAGTAACAAAAGTCAAAAATATAAGTTGTATATAGTAAACGAAAAATGAATGTTACTTACAGCCAATATTTATACTTTGGTTTTGTTCCTTTTCAAAATCATTTTAGCAAACATATTTATCCATTTAAAAGCATGTGGTAAGAAGTATGATTATTTACTCTTCACCTTCTATGACGCAAAGTCTGTTATATCACGTTACAAAGGAGTTTATTTATTTAGAATACATATAAGAATATCTCATATTTTATAATAGAGAATTATGGCTTTTGACAGACATTACATTTACTCAAAATAGTTATTGAATTTCCATAGGAGATGTGTAAGGAACAATCCAGCAGTTGACATTTGCAGAATTCTTAATCTAATTAGATAGAAATAACAAATTGTGAATTAATGCTTATTCAAAGGGCAGCATGAAGGAATATGTTAACAATTACTGGAAGATCCACATATTAATTCTCCTACTCTAGAGTAAGTATTGTACCCAGGTGGAGTGTTTTCTGGCAGTGCTGAGTGATTCTGTGGCTTCAGATTTAAAACATCAGTCTTTCTCATTTGAAAGGAGAGAATCTGTTTACCTACAAGATCAAATAACACTCTCACTTTGGTTCTTTTTGGCATGGATTGTTTCATGTGCTTGTCTGTGTGAAGAGAGGCATGGGATGTGTGGACTGGTTAGTTTAGAACGTATGGGGGTTGGATTCCAAAATGTACAGTTGATTGTGAAATAAGTGCAGAGTGAACAAGGCCCAGGTTCCCAGGAGGATTGTAGTGTACATTTGTAGTCCCAGTGTAGTCACAATAACCCTTTCACTCTCCCAAGTGATTAAATTTAAAAAGTAAATCATATGGCCATTCTATAAAAGGTGATTTTAGAAAAGTAACATAATGGTGCTGAGCTGACAAAAATTTAAATTTGGGGTTTCAAAACAATCAATAGCCATTATGCCAAGAAGTGTTTGCAACAAATGACAAAAAGCATTTATATTTGCATATATCTTATGAATGAAAGAACAAAGAAAGACAGAGGGGAAGAAAGTAAAGAAAGAAGTGGGGGAAATTTCACTTGAACAGGGAAAAGAGCTATAGTAGAAGATCATAGTCATGATATTATTCATTATTAAATAAGTATTATTTGGTATGCATTATTTTGTTATAAATATTTAAGCCTATTACTAGTCAAAAACATTATTGAGGGCATAATGTTACAACAGCATATTTAGCTTTCACTTTACCTAGCTCCTGGGTAATATGGAAAACCTGCTGATGAGGGGGAGGAGGTATTTGATCTGACATAATCTCCAATAAAACCTAACAGAATTTGTTCCATTAAACTAGAGAATAAGATTTTTCTTCATTTCCAATCTCCTTAAATTCCTTCATGCTTCATGAAAGTCTTCACATTGTACATGGGGTCCATAAAGTTCATGTGCAATTTAAAATAGACAGCTTTTATGAATGGCACACAAACTTTGTGGATGCCTTGTATTTAGTATACTACATTTAGTCATAAATTTATTTTGTAAGTGTTAAAATCAGGAATATTCATACACATTTCATCACTCTGTAAATCAGAATACCATAAGATATTTTGTTTTGTTTTGTTTTTTTTAATCTTCTTGGCCGATGAATTTCAGACCTGAGCTTATTAATTTGGTTGAGTCATCAGATGTCTTGGTGATTGGTCATTGTCTGTAGACAACAACAAAAAAGCCTCTTTTACGGTGACCAGAAATGGTGACATCAGTCAATGCCTTGTCTTTGTAGACAGAGTCCAGGTTCAGCTGCTTGGGTTCAGAACATCTCTTACTAACTGCATGGCTGTGGGAAAGTACTTTATCTCTGCTTGCCTCTGTGTTTTGATTTGTTGAGTGGAGAGAATAAATAATATTAACTTCATATAGTTTATTTTTATTTTTATATTAAATCATAGCTGTGTACATTAGTGTAATCATGGAGTACAGTGTGCGGAGTACAATCTGAAATATTTTCATCCAACTTTTCAATATAACCTTCATGCGATTTTCCTGTTTGTTATGTGAAAATATAATTCTGCATTATAGTAGGTTTGCATTTAGTAGGTTCTGCATTTAGTAGGTTTCACCTGTCCCTTCTAAGGTGCACCATAAGTGTGATCCCACCATTTACCCTCTCTCCATACACCCTCCCCCTCCCCTTTACTTCCTTATCCCTTTCCAGTTTTCTTGTGCTATAATTAGGTTATAGCCTTCATATGAAAGCTATAAATTAGCTTCATTGTAGGGCTGTATACATTGGATACTTTTTCTTCCATTCTTGAGGTACTTTTCTAAGAAGAATGTGTTCCAGCTCCATCCAGGTAAATATGCAAGATGTAAAGTCACCATCTTTCTTTAAGGCTGCATAATATTCCATGGTATACATGTACCACAGTTTATTAATCCATTCGTGGATCGATACCATTTTCCTTTTGATTAATAAAAATCATCTAACAATGTAAGAAACCTTAATACTTGCACCACCCAAAAAGACATGGCAGGCTGGATTTGGCCCACTGGCTGGGGTTTGATAACTCTAGGTATAGAGACAGTCGAAAATCATAGTGAAACATTAAGTGTGTCCAAGAAAGTTGAATTAAACACAGGAAAGGGCATCCAAAGGGCATTTTTTTTCTTATTCTTTTTTATAATTTGACTCTAGTATGTTACTCAACAGGTTGCACTTTACAATAAAAGCTGTAAATTATATTTTTGGGGGGGGGATGATAATGTCCACATTTGTATTGAGGTCCAGGGAGAAGCAAAGTGCAGTATCTCAGAGCACCATGGTCTGGATGTGAATCCCACCTCTGCCATCTCCTTGTGTCTTACACGTATGGACCTGTGTAGGGATCTGGCCACATCAGATGCAGTTGGCTGGCCATCACTGAGACAGGCACCTAATCGCACGATTCTGGGCATATGTGTCGTTGCAAAAAATCACCACACCGAAACCAGAAAATCTAACCTCAAGTTTGAGCTCAGCCACTCATACAAAGGAAACTTCAGGTCATTTCCTAACCTTCCTTGGCTTCATTTTCTTCCCGTTAAAATGAAGGTGCCAAACTAGACAATCTGAGAGTCCTTCTTGCTATAGAAGCTGGTAAATCAATACTTTCTTAACACTTATTTTTAGATAAAGCAAAGAAAAAAAAGAACCCTCAAGTGTAGCAGCAAACAAAAGTATCTCATTTCCCCTCTCAATAGCTAATTCTCTAGCAGTCAGAATTCAGAACACATGTTGCTTGATTTACAGTGGCAACCAGTAATTTATGTGAGAAAGACTTAATTTAGAAGAACACACATGTCATTTTTTTTCATAATCAAGTAAGACTTACAATTAGTTTGATTCATATGCTGTCACTGATGTCTCCAGCACACACGCAGTGAACAATACAAGTTTTCAAGGCAGCACCTTGGTACAGAGAACTACTTCTCAGCGTGTAATTAATACTAAACATAAACCCGCCTCCGTCAGTCGACTCGCCAGGCTCACACCAGCATCATCTTCTAGGAGTGGATCATTAAGAAGGAAAACCACTGAATAGATCCACTTTTTACTGAATTTTGCTCTGCAGCATTCTACCTTTGGGGAATTACCAAAAATAAGCAGTAGTGAAATGCCCCAAACAAGTGACAAAACAAGAAATATTTCAATTTTTCCCCATTAAAGCCAAATTTTTAATGACATTATTCTATCAAAAGTGAGATGTTTTGAATGTCTGTTGTACCAATCAAAGAGATGAAAGACTGGCTTAAAATCAGAATAGGTCTGATGACCACGACGGAAGAATCACCTCATTTCTGGCTACAAAATTCCTCCTTTGCTAACATCTATCTGTACTACTGGACAGTAAAATAAAACCACACGAAGGACTGATCATCAAGAAGGTATAAAGCACTGTGTGCACAGGTCAAATCTTACAGAAGTTGTCATATGGGATAAGGAAGATTAGACACGGTACAGGTGGAATTCATTTTAGCATATGCGAGTGAGGTCACGCGTTTTATATACCACTGAGCAATGAACTCCTAGTACATAAAGCAAATTACTGTTTTCTATCAGAAAGTCAAATAATACTGCGATAGCACAGGTCTTCAAAACACTATTCGGTCCGCGCATATTTTGTCAAAATGATCAAATCCCTCACATGTAACATGTACTCAATAAATGTTGAGAAAACCAATGTTATTTTGAGACATCAGCTCAGTCTCATCTGCTTGGGTTATGGCAGCCTTTTAAACTGGAGAAATGTGAAACGGATGAGTTAGAAAGAAGAAAGAAAGGTGGGAGGGCACGGCGGCTGTCAGCACCTACAGGCCCGCACCCTGGGGGCTGCACTCACAGGGTGGAGGCCAGCAGCTTCCCAGGCTGTGCCTCCCGCCGCCTTCACGTCCCCTAGTCTCCATGATCCGCTCTAGCGTGGCTGTGAGATGTTTCTCATTTCCCAGGCATTGAATGAAAACAAGCATATTGAAACGTGGAACATTAGTACATGAAGAGGTGAGGGCCACTCAGGCGACTCATGCTCATGCTCGCTGAGCAGTTACTACGCGCTTCCTATTTCCTTACCAGAGAACGCTTGTGCTGGGAATGGTTACTATGCCCACGGGCAGTGGAGGAAAATGACCCAAGCTCACGTCGCCAGCTCACGTCTGCTCACGTGGCAGAGTTTCAGTATCCTAAAGCCACCCCTAAAAAGCCTTGCCTCTCTCATCTTCCCGTCTCCCTGAAGCCACAGAATCCTTGCAAATGCACAAGCTGATCTTGCTGCTCCCAACTTGAAACCCTTCAGTGGTTTTGCATCACTGACCACAGCCTCTTCCAAACCTGTGTCGTCAGGACTGCCGAGAAGAAAGCCCCGTGCAGCTGCTCCATTAGTAACAAGTAGGGAGAGAGAATGGCACAGCTGGCTTCTCCACCAAACTTACCCTGTTACACACAGTGCACCGACATTGTCAGTTCCAGGCTATTCCTTTAAAAGGCTGATTGCAACCCACTGAATTTATTTCGTGCCCCACTAACCGCTGCCACACAAATTGAAAAATACTCTTCTAAATGGTAAAATCTCAATTCCTTGGCTAGGGATACCAGGTCCTCTAGGGTCTGGACTCTCCTCTTCCTCTGTGACTGCAGTGTCCTCAGACCACCTGCCGTTTCACTGGGTCTCCCGTTCCTCGTCAAAAATGGTTCCCAATCTCCGTGTACAAACCCTTCCCCCACTGTGTCCACCTGGGACCCTGCTCAGAGTCACACCCTCGGGAGGGTCTTTCCCTGTCTGGCTTCTCACCACCCCTTCACCGACCTGGGTATTTGTTTAAAAGGGAACATTCACTCTGCTTTACTTAATGTATTTTCTCTATTAGAATTTGGGCTGGACTAAACTACACCATTTATTCCCTTGGCACTTCTCACGTTTATTCCTTCTAACTCTTTTTCATTGCCTCCTCTTAAAAAGGACGAGTAGTTAGTTCACGCGATTTCTAAAAACTCATGGGATGCGCTGTATCCTACCACCAGGCCAGCGATGTCCACTCGCTCTGCCCCCGATACTGGATGGAGTTAGAGTCAGGAATATTTCAACACCTAATTATGTTTCAGAAGAAAGGTGGAGGAGGAGATGCGGCTGTTTTCTCCAGCACTGAGGAAGAGGTTGGGCCAGCTGGGGCCGCTGGTGCCCAGTGGTGACCTTGTCATAACAACAGGCTCCACAGCTCCACTTGCTCTGATTCTGTTTGAGCACAACTGTGAATATCACTGATCTGTGAATGCAAGCGTCCTGTTTGGGTGACGGTGGGGTCCCTTGGTGTGAATTCATGGACAAGATGCTTCCTGCTGCCACTGCATCAATCTCCATGGGTCAGGTGCATGTGAACCTTCTCCAAGGGAAGGGTGCTTGCTTCGGGTGATGACCTCGGCTGCTGACCACTCAAAGTGAAAGGCCAGCCTTGGCTGGATGGAAAGGTTTCGCTTCCATTGGGGAAGCTGTCTTGGTGGACATCAGCTGGGCAACCAGAACATCTAGGGACCTCTGTGACCACCAGTGCCCTTCCATGAAGGTAAAGAAGGGCACGGAAGAGCCAGTGCCCCTACCACGGGAGTCTCACTTCAATTCTGACAAAGAAAGTCTTTTCTCACAACCTCTCTTTTAAAATCAAAGTCTTACTGGAGAACAGAAATGGTTCTTTACAATTGAAGTAAAATTATAAAAATGAGTTTCCAATTCAGCACTGAGAGGAAAAAAAGCAACTCACATGTTTTTAGATTGGGCAATTTGTGGCTATGTCCCTCAGCCTATTTTGTCCCATCTTTTGGCATTAAATGTTTTTATTACAAAGCTTTATGAAGAGATTCTTTTGAAATATCCACAGGACCTCAATTTCGATGGTTTTCCTAAACAGAAACTGCTGGTGTTAACCTCCAAAAATCATTTCCAACTTATAAGGATTTGGCAGGCTAAACCTGGAAGCTTCCAGGCTGAGCATACAGAAGGTGGACAGACCACCGGGGGCACCAGACATCCACACAGAGGCCACTCCGGGAAACCATCTTCCCGCCCAGCTTCTCCACATGCCTCCCTTCCCTGCAATTCCCAGTTAGAGTAACAAATTTCCAAATTCCTTCTGCAAGAGAGTTCTAGGACATGCAAAAGTCCACCCAGGGAGTGCTGACCTCAGCCATTCATCTTTGATCTCAGGGTCCCTCTTGCCAGAATCCTGACTACACAAGCACATGGGCCTGACCATATGTGTTCCCCCTCCAGCCTTGTGCTGGGCTCCAGCTGTGGAGGGCTCTGGCTGGCCTTTGAGACGAACCAGCCTCCAGTGGTCAGGATCAGGAAAACGGCCTCATTCTAGGCCCTTTCTAAGGACCCAGAGGAGACAGCCTTCCTTTGTTCCCCTATCAGCCCATGAAGGCAGAAGCTGTGGATGGCTTCAAAATCTCTCAGCTGAAATCCATAGCTCTGTCCTTGGTGGGTGCTAGGGCTCCAGGGTCCACAGAGGGAGGCACCGCTAGGGGCAGGATGCCCCATGCAGGGGGAACACCCAGGGGATCACCCAGGCGGGGAGTGAATGGGGACGAGGCCTGGGCTGTGGGAGAAAGCTTCTCTTTGGCCATTCATACTAGTGTGCACTGTCTGGGAAATGGGTTGGTGCTGGTGCACGTGGCTGCTGCTGCTTCTGCTCTTTATAGTTTGGTGGCTAAGTCTTTATTGATCTTGAAGGTGTGTACAACTGTAGTCATTTAATAGATTCTTCATCTTAGTAGCATTAAGAATTCTGCTAGTTCTATAAAAACCAAGAGATAAAGAAATTGATACATTCACTGATTCTGGATTACTGGATTTCTCAGTAGGCCTCTAATATCGACTCAATCCCATTTAAGATGTATTAAAACAGTAAAGAACATTTGGTGATCAATAGCTAATTCAAACTGAGTATGTGCATGAGCTGAATTGTTATGGCAGGTGTAGCGGTGAAGACCTCACACCACTGTTCAGACAGTGGGGGCTGGGGCAAGTTGGCCTGGCTCTACTGATGTCCTTTGTCCACTAAGACTGACCCTATTTCAGAGTGTGGTAAGGGCAGATTTTTCTTGCCTTCTGCAAAGACCTGGCATCAAATCTTCTCTCCCAGGAGATGCTTCACTCAAGTTCACGACTGGAAAACGTGGGGTGATCAGTGGCAATGGCACCCAGGTAACTGAGGACTGAGGAGAACACTTCCAAACATGGTAGCTGGATAAAGAATAGCATTCTTGGCAAAGTTGTTCTACAACTGACAAAAATGTATCCTAAGCCCTGTGAAACTCTAGTAAAGCATCCGTGGTCCTAGAACTGTAAATTAAAACCAGAACAGAAGGCATTACATCCTCAGTGCAGGGCTGGCAGGAGGCCAGCTGGGCAGCGGGGGCCTTGGGGACATTTGTCCGCAGGGAGGGCTGGGCAGAGACTGGCCGGGATTCTTTGAGGCTGGCAGCAGCTATGCCGAGGAGACCAGCAGCAGCTGTTATGGGCACTAGCAATAGCTGGATGGAGGGGTCTCCGCTGCATTTATGCTGTGACCTTGAAAGGAGGAGACGTATCATTTATCAATGGTCTCTTGCTTCAAAAACACTGAATATTTTCTTCGCAGCAATGACGATATCCTAGTCTAAGGACTAATATCCTTTAGCCCCCATTACTATCTCTCTCAAGTCTGCAGGGTTTTTCTGTCTGTTGTTGTATTACTGCTGAATGGATGGCTGTTCACAAAAGTGACCAGGCTATGTGTGGTGGACAGAATGATATCCTCCCTAAATCACCACTCGATCCCAGATCCTGAGTATATGTTACCTTACACAGCAACAGGGACTTTGCAGACGTGATTAAGATAAGGATCTCGGGATGGGCAGATTCTCCTGGATTATTCCACTGGGGCCCAAGATCAACAGAGTGCTTTTATAAGAGGGAGACAAGATGGTCAAACAGAAAAGCAGATGTGATGAGGGGAGAGAGAGAGGCAGGAAGATGCTACCGTCCTGGCTTTGGAGGAGGTGCCTGGGCAAAGGAATGCAAGAGGCCTCCAGAGACTGGGAAAGGCAGGGACCAGGTCGTCTCTGAGCTCCTGAAGGAGGAAGCAGCCCTGCTGTCTCAGACTTTGGACCCTCAGAACTGTAAGAGGTTGCACCTATGTTCTCTTGAGCCACCAAGTCCGTGGTGATTTATTTCGGCAGTTATAGGAAGCCCACATTCTGCTGTCTATACCAGGAAGCAGCTGCAGTGCCAGTGGCCCCGGAATTTTTTAAAAGGAAAACCAATAGGGGCAAATATGAACTTAGCATGGTTGGAGGCTTTGAGTTGTGGCAGGGCTGGTGGATACGCGTAGGATGTGGCTTACTGTACCTCAGCGGGCAGCATGATGCTTCAGCCCTTGTCTCAGCCACCTCGATGGCACACTGGCCTGGTGTTCCCTTGGCAGGAAGTGGCCACTCCACCCTCACCTCTCTCCAGGATCTTTTCCACCTTCAGGCCCGTAACAAGTTTCCTTGGGATATTCCTAGCTTGAAATCTAGTCATGTTGCCGCCACTAACCCTTACCTGATACGATTAATAAATACATGTTAAGTTCACCAATTAGTGACAGATAGAAAGGGACATGCTGTGCCCCCTATTAGGAACTCTAGTGTTTCTGGATGAGGTCAGGGACAAAGCCTTCTCTAGAACAGGGGCTCACGGGGTGTGGGAAGAAAATACCCCATGAATACAGTTATGTACACAACCATGATATAAAAAAAAAATAAGGAAAAAAAATAAAAGAAAAAAACCCAAAAACCCCTTTTATTTATATTTATCTTTCAAAATTAGCAGAAAGACATTTGACTATTTAATGTATTGATGAACAGTGGCACCCTTAATAGGTGACCGCCAGACAGGAAGTGATCGCGTATGATAGAGGACAGACCAGTGGGCAGAGAGGGCTGGACTCGGTGCCTTGTGGGGTGTGCCAGCTTGCAGCATGTGGGGGCTCGAGGGGAGGTGCCCACTGCCCTAGGTGCTCTCGGGGTGGTGAGTTCTATGGGCTGAACCCCGTAGAAATATTCATAAAATGATTAGCTTCTACACTACCCTGTAGCTTTTCTTAGTTATCATGAGCATAGTATTAAAACAGTCATCAAACACAAAGTGGAAAGACTTTGTTGTCATTTTTGCTATAATTAAAGAGTCCAAATTTGTTGATCTTTTCCATCATGACTAAGAACTCCTCGTGTTATATTAGTTAGAGGATATTACTGAACACACACACACACAATCTCTTCTTTCAAAATAAGACTGTCACTTTAACAATGAGGTGAGACATGCTCTTTTACAAAAGAACACACGCTATGGAGAAATCATTAGAAAGGCAGGTACTTAGAAATGTCTTTTTGTAAGATATTCTTGTCAAACCCAATACAACTCTCCTATTTGTACTTAGCTGTGGAAGTATCTTTCTACGTGTGATTCACACGTACAATCAGTTGATTTTAACTGAAGCAGATTTCCCTCCATGCATCCTTTAGCTGATTGGATTGGAACCTCACCCAATCTGCTAAAGAAATTAAGAACAAAGACTTGAAAGCAGTGGTTGTCAACCTTCCTAATGCTGTAAACCTTTAGTAGTTAAAGGGGTCGCGACCCACAGGTTGAGCACCCCTGCTTGAAGGTCTCCTGACAAAAGAGGAATTCGGCCTCCAAACTGCAGCCCACAAACCCTGCTGGGGTCTTCAGCCTCTGACTGTCTAGACTGCAGCCCCAACCTGAACCCCCAGCCAGCAGCCTCCCCTGCAGATCCCCTCGGCTGGTCTCAAAAGTTCTGCACGGATTCCTTGAGGTGAATTTCCTTCTCTCTTCCCGTACACATGCCCTGGTGGTCCTGTTGTGTCTCAGGGGAGCCCCGGCCCCTTTCTCTTCCCGTACACATGCCCTGGTGGTGCTGTGTCTCAGGGGAGCCCCGGCCCCTTTCTCTTCCCGGACACATGCCCTGGTGGTCCTGTTGTGTCTCAGGGGAGCCCTGGCCGCGTGGCCGATCTGCTCGTGAAGGCGCAGAGCTGGTCGGCATTGACCCCAGGGACACCCAGACGTGCCGCTCTTCACCTTCCCAGCATCCTGATGCCTGTCACTGCTCCTTGGGGAGGGATCTGACATGGCCAGAGCAGCCGCTCCGTCCCTTTTCCTTTCTGCTCCTCCTCACCTTACATTTTCCAGGGGAAAGTCTGCGGAGTGCGGGTGGGGTGGGGGGCTGCCCGGCTTCACCAGGGACCTTGGCTAACTGACCACCCACTTGCACCAAATCCCAGCCAAGCCTTCCGAGGGGCTTCAGCCACAACAGAGGTGGAATTCTGGTCTCCAGTCATCTTACTCCTGTTTAAATGTGTTTGTCATGGGCTCAGGAAGAGGTGAGGGGCAATTGAGGGGGCCCCTCACCTCCCCCCAGGGCACAGAGGCCACCGAGCCCCACGGGGGAGCAGTTAGTTGAAGCAGGCGTGAGACGCACTGTCAGAGCTCACAGGTGACCTGGGAGTGCGCAGTGTGGGGCCAGCTCTTCAGCGCTCTGGCAGCTAATGCTCCCCACATGGAGTCCCTGGGGTGACACCCCACTGGAGGGTAACAGTGTAGGCCAAGACGGCGACACATAAGGTCGACTAGAGGGAAAGAGAAGCGATGGCACGGGGGCCAGAGTGGGTCGGGTGTAGAGTAGCAGGTAGGTATCTTGGCAGGAAGCAGTTGGGGGCCTAATGGCTGGGGTTCCCCTACTGAGGGGGGCTTAGCCTCCCTTCCTCCCCATGACCCACGGGTGCATTCCCATGGCTCCCTTGGCCCTGATTTGGGAGCACAGAAATGAAACATGGAAGTTGTGTTCACACTCACATAGGCAGTTCCATTTTTGATCACTGTGGGCACAGTTTTCTCTGAGCCTCCTGTCACACCCCGGTGATGACACACCAGTTCAGAAAGTGGGAAGTGTGCAGGGAAGGCCGCTGTGAGCCCCTGAACAGTCACATGTAGCTGGGCCACAGGTCTAAACACAGCAGCATCCCCAGCTCCTCCCAGGAGGTCACACTCCCACGTGATTGCACGAGATTGATGAAACTTTCCTACAAATCAAGTGACTCTGGTAAGGTTGGCTCACAGCAGAGGCATTATTTATCCTCAGCAACTCAATTTCTTGGTCCCACAAGTGTCCCGTTACAAGCCACGGATATTTGAAGACTAATTGGCAAGTTCAGCTCTTAGAAACCACAGAGCTGTGGGTTTCAGCACCAACCACTAGAGGTTTGCAGCACGTTCACAGAGAAATAGACAATGACTTGGCATCATTTTTAGCAGGTCGCTGTTACTTCCATTCCAAAGCTGGTGAAAAGTGGCAAAATAACTGATGCCGTACAGTGATGTGGGGATGATAAAGTTCTTGACTAGAACCCAGGTACTCACACACATGAGCTCACACACACACACACAGGCACTCACACACACTCACACACGTGCACTCACACACAGGCTCTCGTACACACGCACTCACACACAGGCACTCTCACACACACACACACACACACTCACACACAGGAACTCACACACAGGCTCTCGTACACACGCACTCACACACAGGCGCTCTCACACACACACACACACTCACACACAGGAACTCACACACACGCGCTCACACACAGGCACTCGCACACACGCATTCACACACAGGTGCTCACACGCGCTCACACACAGGTGCTCACACACAGGCACTCACACACACACACAGGAACTCGCACACACGCTCACACACACATGCTCACACACAGGCGCTCACAGACATGTGCTCACACACACGCACTCACACACAGGCACTCACACACATGCGCTCACACACGCATTCATACACATGCACTCACACATGCACTCACACACGTGCACTCACGCATACGCGCTCACACACAGGCGCTCACACACACACACACACACAGGCACTCACAGACATGTGCTCACACACACGCACTCACACACAGGCGCTCACACACACACACACACACACACACACAGAGGAGAAACGGGTCTGTGCCAAATCTCATCTTAAATTACACTGCGTTGGCGAGATCTGTGTAATTATTTAAATTGTACATTATTTCACTGGAACTGGAGTGAACAGAGCGAGCAGCTGCAGGATGGGAGCTGTACCTCTGCTGACAGGAGAACCTCTGGCAAGTTTTAGCTGACAGCATTTCTTGTTTGTTTGTTTTTTTACTCTTGGAATCTCAGTATTAGCATGTTGAAATAATCTGGTTTTCAAAAGCCTAGTTATGAAACAACATCTTGGTGCTTTAAACCAAATCACTAAGAAAACTCAGTAAGGCAGTTAATGATGCGTGTTAGGCTACCTCGGCCACGGTGCCCAAATAGTGTCGAACATTTTTCTAGATGTTTCCATAAGGGTTGGTTTTGGGTGAGATGACTATTCAAAATAGTGAACTTTGAGTACTACAGATTGCTCTGTCATGTTGAGGGCCTGAACAGAAAAGGCCTGACCTCCCCCTAAGCAAGACATGGTAGCAGACAGTTTTTGAACAGCCTCTGTAACTGTGAACCAATGCCTGAAAATAATTTGTTTTCTCTAGACACACACACACACAAATATTTTATTGGTTCTGTCTCTCTAAAGAGCCCTAACTAATAGGAGTCCTCTTGAGATCAACCAAAGCTAATGGTTGTTTCCTTCCATTTGTTTTTCTACAGAAGTGACACAATATAAATACAACTCTCTTCACTGGTGAACAGGGAAAATAAGTGTGGGGGAAAAGAAGATTGAGTGATCAGAGCAAAGAACAGCTCCAGCCAGAGTGGGCAAATCTCAAGAAGATACAGGAGTCTGTGTAATATCTGGACACACAGAGAGAAAGGCCCAATATGGTACAGAGACTCTGTACTGGGAAGGTGGGGACACCCCCTTCCAGCCTCCAGGGGGGCCAAACAGCCCATCCCTGGTTGGCTGGTTATGACTGAACATCACCGTGGAGCACAGGTCCCTGGTTGACTGGCTTTGAAACCTGCCGCTTTGGACCTGAAAGGGAGTTTGTGTCGGAATGCGACAGAGCCCTGCACTCACACACACCTGAGGAGGGCAGGGATCTCGCTGCGCCTGGAGGTCCGGGGCCTCATGCACCACGGACTCCCACTTCCTCATACAGCTTACGGCTCTTGCTGTCAATCAGCCTTGGTGGGTGTTGGTGCCTGGGCTCCTCTGCAGCAGGGGCAGCCTCCTTTGCCCAGGGCTTATGACTCTGCAGGAAAATGAATGGCTGGGAACTTGAGCATCTATAGATTTCAGCTGAGAGAGCAAAGCAAAGGTCTGCATGTGCATATTCCAACAGATGCTTGTGACCCCTGTCTAGACAGCTCATGCCGACGAGTTGTTTTGGAGGCATGAGGTGGGGGGCATTTCCATTTCATACTGTTTTTATTTTTTTTGTTTGTTTTTGATTCAAGAACTCTGATGATTAACTCTCACAACAAATTAAACTCTTTCAGCAAGAAGAATGAAACAGCACTCCCCAATTCCTCAATTTAGTGCTTTGCTTATGGGTCAGAAGTGAAAAGAGTCCCCTGCCTGTGTACACGTGTGTGCACAGTGAGACGGGCGGGGCAGAGCCCAGGCAGGGATGGAAGGTGCAGGAGGCAGGGAGAGCCCTGGCGTGGGGACGGAGAGGCTCCACCAGAACCCTGTACCATGCTTACCCCTCATTCCTTTGCACTATTTGGCGTTCCAGGGAAGACTGTATCACCGCACGTAGTCCTCCTGTTTCTACAGAAGACATCAAACTACTTCGTCCATCTCTAGGCAAATGTCCTCGATATGGGAGCAGAAATTCAATTCACCTCAGTGATTTTCAACTATCCACCCCCATCCTCATTCAGTCCTACTAAGGACTAGCACTTTTCCAGCTTTTTCATTGAATGAAATATGTTACTACAGGTTGAGTTTTCCTTATCCCAAAGGCTTGGGGCCAGAAGCATTTTGGATTTCAGATTTTTTCAGATTTTGGAAAATTTGCATATGCATAAGATATTTTGGGGGTGCGACTCAATCTTAAAATTCATCTATGTTTCATATACACATACCCTGAAGGTACTTTGTTTACAGTATTTTCAATAATTTTGTGCTCAAGACAAATTTTGTGCTAAGTATGCCTGAGATTTCCCACTTGCGGTGTTATGCCAATGCTCAGAAAGTTCTGAATTTTGAAGCATGTCAGAGTATGGATTTTCAGATTAGAGGTGCTCAACCTGTATTCTATGTGTGGATGTGACAGCTTGAGCACAGAAGACTGCAGACAGCAATGTCTGGGGCTTTCCCTCGTCTCCACTGCAGTTGAAGCCAGTGATCTGTTGTTTCTCCTGGTGGCCGGCTACACACGCCCCAGGGAAGTCCCTTGCTCCCCTCACCACCGTGCTGGTGTCATGAAGTGACAAAACGCTGCCGCCTGGAGGTCTACACTCTGGTCATGCAGATGCTGGGAGGTGGGACAGATGGGTGACCGCTCCTCTCCCTGCAATGAGGACCCAGGCTCTCCTTATTGAGAGACCAAAAAATACGGCCACAAATAGACCTTCTGTTCAACATCATCATTTGGTGAATCAAGCGATATTTCCCAATTAATTTTCCCAGTGTGTGTATCATTGGGATTCAATGCCAGCAATGCCCACAATTTGTACCCTTCTGTGTTTGTGTAGGTAGTGGGGAAGGACGGTGGGATGTATAGAGTCAAAAAAGATGAGTACAGAAAACGGCATAAGGAAATGGTAAACTTGTAAAACGAGAAGTCAGGAACATATGTAATTCTAATAAAAAATGAGAAGGGCAGCCACCTCCCAGCACCTCCAACTTCGTGCTACGTCCCCGTGGTCAGGTGGACGGACGCTCTCTACCCTTCCTGTGTTCAGCAGAACAGATGGCTCCCTTCTCACTCATGAATCCAGCATCTATCTGCCTCTCCTGAAACACTCATTGCTCTTCCCTGCTGGAGCATCCTACAGTGTGCACACACGTGCTCTTCCTCCCATATTTAACACAGCCTTCTTGGGGTTCTGTTTCCCTGCGTGGCTGCCCTATGCTGTGATGAGGCTTCTTCCCACCCTCCACCCCTCCAGAACCACTCTAGTTAAGGACAACATTGCTTCCTTCCTTCCTGAAACAAAACTTCTACAAAATATTTACAATGTGTACTCTATGCGTTGGCCACCTCTTTGTAAAATTTTTTAATAAATAATTTATAAATAAAAGTACATTGAGCTACAACTTCCCATTTTCCCTATCTATGGGTGACTTTTGGGACACCCTGTACTAACCGGGCTGCCTGGTCACCCCCTTCACCTGTCTTCCTTCTTGTAGTACGGGACTTCTCTTCCCAGGGTCCTTTGCTGACTTCTCCTTTCTCTTGAGTCTCTGAGTGTTGAAAGGCCCCTTGGTGGCTGTGTCCAGCCTCGGAGCCTTGACTACTCCTAATCTACCAGCTCCTTTTAGA
>CAUYRH010102558.1:0-10013 GCA_963574655.1 Perodicticus potto | reverse complement strand
ACAATGGACTAGGCCAGATAGAAGAAGGAATTTTAGAGCTTGAACATAACTCTTCAGTCAGTCAAAAATAAAGAGCAACGAAAGCATGCAAGAAACATGGAATTTTTGGTCATCTGGGTATATACCAAGTAAAGGAATTATAGGGTCAAATGGCAAGTCTATTTTTAGATCTCTGAGTATTCTCCAAACGTCTTTCCAAAATGGATGTATTAGTTTGCATTCCCACCAGTAATGTAGAAGTGTTCCCTTTTCTCCACATCCACGCCAACATCTCTGGTTTTGGGATTTCATCATGTGGGCTAATCTTACTGGCGTTAGATTATATCTCAAGGTAGTTTTGATTTGCATTTCTCTGATGATTAAGGATAATGAGCATTTCTTCATGTGTCTGAAGGCCGTGTGACTGTCTTCTTTAGAGAAGTTTCTTTTCTTTTTAGATCTTTTGCCCATCCTGAGATGGGATCTCTTGTTCTTTTCTTGCAAATACGTTGGAGTTCTCTGTGTATTCTGGTTATTAAGCCTTTGTCAGAGGCACACTTGTGGTGCATATTTGAAGGGTCAGGAGAAAACTTCTAAATAAGGATCAAAAATGTTTTCACATAGTAAATGAGACAATATCATGAATGTTATATCAATCAGGTTGATAAAAATATCTCCAATTGTATGTGAAGCCCGCACACTGTACCCCATGACTAAATTATTGTACACAGCTATGACTCAATAAAAAAAAAAAGAAACATGGAATTATCTATTTTGTTTATCTTTTCAAAAAAGCAATTCTCTTGCCTCAGCCTCCCGAGTAACTGGGACTACAGGCATCTAGCTGAAAAATGCCCAGCTATTTTTTTTAGAGACAAGGTCTTGCTCTGGCTCAGACTGGTCTCAAACCTGTGAACTCAGGCAATCTACCTGCCTTGGACTCCCAAGTGCTAGGATTACTGGTGTCAGCCACTGCACCCAGCCTATTGCCAGGAACTTCAATACCAAATTGAAAGAGCTGGACAGATCAACCAAGAAGAAAATAAATAAACATTGGACTTTAATGGAACTCTAGAAAAAAATGTGCCTAACAGATATTTACAGAACATTCTACTCCAAAACTTCTCAATATAGATTCTTCTGATCAGAACATGGAACATTCTCCAAGATTGATCATATCTTAGGTCACAAAGTATGTCTCAACAAACTTTAAAAAAGAAGAAATCATACCATGTGCATTTTCAGACCACAGGGGAATAAAACTAGAAATTAATTCCAAGAGAAAAACTCAAATCTACACAAAATAATGGAAATTAGCTGAAAATAAGATGGAAATCAGATCACATTTCAAATAAGATGGCAAGCAAATCTTTTGATTTCCATCTTATTTTGATTCCATCTTATTCTCATTTTGATTGGGATCCATTGCTATTTTTGTTGTTGACTTCAACAATAAAGGGGACATAAACTACTGAAATTTATGGAATTCTACAAAAGTAGTAAAGCAGTGAAGAATCATATCCTTAACTGCCTGCATCACAAAGTCAGAAAGTTCACAAATTAACACTCTAAAGACACATTTAAGGAACTATAAATAGAAGAGCAAACCAAACCCAAAGCCAGCAGAAGAAAAGAAATAACTAAGGTCATAGCAGAACTAAATGAAATAAAAAAATAAGAAAATAATATAGAAGATCAATTTAACAGAAAGTTTGTTTTTTGAAAAGATAAACAAAATTGATAAACCCAAAAAGGGATAGAAGACAAAGGACCCAAATAGGCTCAATCAGAAATGAAAAAGGAGATATTACAACTGATTCCACATTACATAAAAAATAACATCTATAAATATGAAAATCTTTACACACATAAACTAGAATATGTAGAAGAAATGGACAAATTCCTGGAAACACCCAACCTCCCAAGACTCAGTCAAGAAGAAATAGAACTCCTGAATAGACTAATAAAAAGCAGAGAGATCTAAGTTGCTATAAAAAAATCTTCCAATAAATAAAGCTCTGGACCAGATAAATTTACAGCTAACTTCTACCAGATGTATAAAGAAAAGTTGTTACCTATACTTCAGAAATTATTCCATGACATTGAGAAGGAGAGTATCCCCTCCAACTCATTTTACAAAGCCAGTATCACCTTGATACAAAAGCCAGGAAAGGACACAACAAAAAAGAGAACTACAGATCAATATCCCTTATGAATATAGATGCCAAAATCCTCAATAAAATAATAGCAAACTGAATCCCGCAGCACATCCAAAACAATTTCCACCATGATGAAGTGGGCTTCATCCTGGGAAAGCAAGGATGGTTCAATATATGTAGATCAATCAATCACCACATTAAGAAAAGCAAAAACAAAGACTATATGATCATCCCAATAAAATCAGAAAAATTATTTGACACAATCCTGCACTCTTTCATGATGAAATCTGTCAATAAACTAGTCATAGAAGGAACATATTTCAAAATTATGAAAGTCATAAATGACAAACCCACAGCCAACATCATACTGAATGGGGAAAATTTGAAAGCATTTCCCCTAAGAAGTGGAACAGGACAAGGCTGCCCACTATCACCATCTCTATTCAACATAATGCTGGAAGTTCTAGCCAGAGCAATATGACAAGAAAAGGAATAAAGGGTGTAACAGAATTAGGAAAATGGAGGTCGAACTATCAATTTTTGCTGATGATTAAATTTTGTATCTAGATAACCTCAAAGATTCCATCAAGAGATTTCCAGAACTAATGAATGAATTTGGCAGTATCTCAGGTCACAAAATTAATGTACACAAGTCAGCAGCATTTCTATACATCCTCACAGTCAAGCTGAGAACCACATCAATGACTCAATAACATTCACCATAGCTATAAAGAAAATAAAATACCTAGGAATATACATAACCAAGGAGGTGGAAGATCTCTACAAAGAGAACTACAAAACACTGAGGGATAAAATCACAAATGATGCAAACAAATGTAAATACATACCATGCATGTGGGTTGGGAGAATTAACATGGTTAAAATGTCCATACTACCCAAAGTGATTTACAGTCTCAATGCAACTTCCATGAAAATACCAGTATAAATTTTACAGATCTAGAAAAAATTAATTCTATGCTCCATTTGGAATCAGGAAAGAGCCTCAATAGTTAGTGAAATCTTAAGCAAAAGTACAAATCTGGGGGCATCACATTACCAGGCTTTGAACTGCATTATAAGTCTATAGTAACCAGAACAGCATGGTATTAGCAGAAAAATAGAAACATAGATCAAAAACGGAACAGAGAACCTAGATGTAAAATAATCTACATTCATCCAACTGGTCTTTGATAAAGCAGACAATATACTAGGGAAAAGAAGCTCTATTTGGTAAGTGGTGCTGAGAAAATTGGATAACTACATGTAGGAGGATGAAACAGGATCAGATCTTTCACCACTCACAAAAATTAATTCAGGATGAGTAAAAACTTAAATGTAAGGCATGAAACCATAAGAATTCTAGAAGAATTTAGGCAATTTATGACTAAAACACCAAAGGCAGTTCTAGCAACAACAAAAATAAATGTTTTGGACTTGATTAAATTAATAGGCTTCTGCATAGTTAAGGAAAGAATCAACTTAGCAAATAGAGAACTTACAGAAATTGGAGAAAATAGTCACAAAATATACTTATAAGGGGTTAATGTCAAGATTCTGCGAATAACTCAAATCCACAAGAAAAAACAAAAAAAAAACCCATTAAAATGTGGGCAGAAGACATGAACAGAAGCTTTACAAAAGAAGATGGACAAATGGCCAATAAACATTTGAAAAAATATTCAACATCTCTAACAGTCAAGGAACTGCTTGCTGAGTTACCCATGATGAGTTACCACCTTACTCCAGTTAGAATGGCTTCTATGAAAAAGTCCAAAAAGAATAGATGTTGACATGAACACAGAGAGAAAGGAATGCTTATACACTGTGGGACTATAAATTAGTATAACCTCTGTTGAAAACAGTATGGAGACTCCTTAAAGAACTAAAAGTAGACCTACCATTTCATCCAGGAATACCTCTACTTAGTAAGTACTCAAAAGAAAAGACATCATTTTATCCAAAAGACACTTGCACTAGAATGTTTATTGCAGCACAATTTACAATTACAAAGATGTGGAATCAACCCAAGTGCCCATTAATTTATGAGTGGATTAATAAAATATGGTATATATGTATATATGGTATATATATATATATGTTGTATACATATATATGTATATGTATATATGGTACATATATATGGTATGTGTATATATATGTGTATATATATATGTTATACATATGTTATATATGTTATATATAGTATATATAGTATATATGCTATATATATATGTATGGTACATATATATATGTATACTATATATATATAGAAAGATGAATGGCTAACATATATATAATATATTAATAAAATATGGTATATATGTATATGATATATGGTATATATATGTATGGTACATATATGGTATATATGTATATGTATACTACATATATGTACCATACATATATATACCATATATACATATACATATATACCATATTTTATTAATATATTATATATATGTTAGCCATTCATCTTTCATATATGTATATATATACTATATATATGTACCATACATATATATATATACCATATATACATATACATATACATATATACCATATTTTATTAATATATTATATATGTGTTAGCCATTCATCTTTCTTCCTCAGAGAAGGTTCTATTCATGTCTCTTGCACAGTGAGAGATGGGATTGCTTTCTCTTCTTTGCTAATTAATTTGTGTTCTCTGTAGATTCTGGTGATCAACCCTTTGTCAGATTAGGAACATGCAAATATCTTTTCCCATTCTGAAGGTGGTCTATTTTCTTTAATTGTTGTATCCTCAGATGTGCAGAAGCTTTTCAGTTTAATTAATTCCTGTTTGTTTATTTTGTTGTTGGTTATCACCCCTAATCGTCAGAGAAATGCAAATCAAAACAACCCTGAGAGATGACCTAAATCCAGTAGATTAGCCCACATCACATTTCCCAAAGTTGTGATGCTGATGTGGATGTGGAGAGGAGGACACAGTTTAATACTGTTGGTGGGACTTAAACTAATACAGCCTCTTTGGAAAGAAGTATGGAGAATCCTCAAAGAACCCAAATTATACCTCCCATTTGATCCCATAATCTCATTACTAGGCATCTACCCAGATGAAAAAGAAAATTATTTTATTATAAGGACATTTGCGCTAGGTTGTTTGTCACAGCTAAATTTACAATTGTCAAGATGTGGAAACAACCTAAATGTCCATCAACCCAGGAATGAATTAACAGACTGTGGTATATGTATACTATGGAATAGTACTCAGCTTTTAAAAAGATGGAGACTTTACATCTTTTGTATTAACCTGGATGGAATTGAAACATATTCTTCCTAGTAAAGAATCACAAGAATGGACAAGCAAGTATCCAATATACTCAATATTAACATGAAGTCAATAGACAATCTAATATATGTCTACATAAGACAAAAACTCAATTCAAGTTGGGAGGAGGAGAAATGAGGGAAAGAGGAGGAGGAGGAAGGGAGAGGCCTGGGTGTGCTCCCACTGAATGGGCACAATATAGGGGTGTATGGTATACCTCTTGAGTGTGGGACACAACTACAACCGGGACTTTGCCTAACAAATGTAAACATTGTAACCTAATTGTTTGTACCCTTACATTAACCTGGAAAAAAAAAGGATAAATGAATGTCATTTGCAATAATTTGGATGGAATTGGATACCATTCTTTTAGGTGAAGTATCTAAAGATTGGAAAACAAACACAACATATACTCACTATTAAATTAGAGCTAACTGATGAGCACACATCTCCACAGAGGGAAGTAAAACTCAGTGGAAATCAAGCAGAGGGGAGGAAGGGAGGAAAGGGGGAAAGAAGGGGCAAAAACCTACCTATCAGATACAATGAACACTATTTGGGTAACAGGAACTTATAGTCATGACTCAAGTTTTACAAAAGTAACCTATGTAGCCAAAACTGTTTATACCCCACAGGTATATGGCACATTTCTTGGGTAAAGGATACAACAACAACTGAGACTTTAACCTTATGTAACCTAATCATATGTTCTCTCATATTAATCTGAAATAAAAAAAAAAAAAAAAAAAACAACACTTATGAACCTTAGAAAGCTTACAACCATAGACCTTCAATAAGGAAACTTCAGAGGCCATATAACAAACACGTTTTTAAATGGAATTGGTTTGGGTTTGGATCAGAAGTTAACCCCTCACTTGTGGCAGCTTTTTTCAGGTCAAAAAATCTGTAACTCTCCCCCATTTAGTTGGGTTCAATGTTCCTTTACTATTGTGTTGAATTAGGTGGGCTCTGAATTTTAGGCTCACAGACTTTTGCAGAAAATAGAGATATTAAAAGAGGGCCGGTTGATCAATGTGTAGATGATAAACATGGAGGCCCGGATATATTTAAGAGCTTGCTTGTGGTCACACAGATAGATAATAGAATCAGTATGGTTATTTTTTTCTCCATAAAATTGTATTCTAAAAAAATACTAACAAATAGCTTGTCATTCAATGTCCTCTACAATTCGACATCATTGATCTTATTCAGCTCTCGCAACTTCTACTCTCCTGTGTAAATTATCTCCTCTTCTTTGGCCCTACTAAATATAATAATCTCTCTAAGAGCATAGGGATTTTCTCTGTTCTTTTGCCATTTGCACTGTCCATTTAATTTCCTCCGAAATTAACTGATCTTTCCATCTCAGATTCAAAAATCACTTTCTTATGAGGCAACAACTCCTTTTCACTTTACATTTATTCTTTACTGATGACAACTCTTGCCTTTAACACATAGTTCGTACGCCCTCATTTATTCCACAAGTGATGTTTATCTCCCAGACAAGGTAGATTATACATACAGGGTAGCTTAATTTGTTTTTTTCCCTGCTGGTTATGATGCTAGGCATATAATAGGAACTTAATCAATGAAAGAGCATGCACATAAATGTCTTAGTTTAAAATGAATTCTTCAAAGAGTTATGCATTTGAGGTTCATGGGACACACCATTTGTTACTAGCCTATAAGTCACCTTATGAGGTCTCATTAGTCTACCAATTTGTCACTATGCTTTGGAGGTTGTTTGGTTTACAAACCATTAAACTGCTTAGGAGAAGCATAACCTGTATCCTACCACTTTAATAAATGTTTAATAAATGTTTCCTTTACTTAATGTATAAATGTTATAATTGTGCAGTGTATTTCAGGGGAAGGGTGAAGAAGCGTGTACTAATACAGGCACCTGTAATTACCAGAGACTTCATTATTTTTATTGATAGCTTACTTCTGAGGTCTAGAAATAATCTCACCAATTAGATTATCTATTTAAGGATATTGAACAATAGATGATCTTTGAAAAATGAAGTATTACCTGTACTCCTTGTTTTTCTAATTAGAAAGACACAGAGAAATGCTGATTAGAGGACACATAACTGTTGACAGTCATATGAAGATAGAAAATTTGAAGCTTGTTTCTAAATAAGGATTGATGTAGGAATCTTTGCTCTCTTCCTCTAGCCACATTTGTCTCTACTATCCAGGCATTTGATGAGTAAGCCCTTCCATTCAGAGACTAGGATTTTTATTCTGTAATGATCATGTCTTCTGTTAGTGAATCAAACCAAGGATTTTAACACGTGACTAATTATTAGACATATGGTCTGTAATGTCAAATGCAGATTTAAAGTACTCACTGAGAATTTGAATGGCTTCACATTTAGCTGAAACAATCTGCCAACTCTGTTATTAGATAGCTGGAGGCAGATTCAAAAGATTTTGGTGTGACCCTTTTAGTCTATTTCACTGTAACTGAATTACTTAATAAGATTTTATAAAACTCCCGGCTATAGTGCAGTGAAATGTTAAGCACATCTTACTCATTAGAAACAAATGAAAAACGCATCAGCCTGGAGACTCAGCCATTTATATTAAATATCTATATAAAATGCTACCATAGATGCTGGATCTGGACTGTTCTAATCTGTGAGATAGCCTATTTAAAAGATTTTAAAAATATATAGTCTATTTCATACTACTAATATTTCCATGACACATACGAATAAAAAAAGCCAATGAAAAGAAATTCAAAAGCGTATTTTACTTTTTATCAGCTATTTAAGTATCCTACTTTATTTTTTAATTTGGAATTTTGTTGGTGCCATTCTCTAAGGAGACTTGAACATGAAGCAGAATAGAATACTTCATAACCCTGTGTTTGATCTGTCAAAACTGAACCATTTGGGATTTAGCGCACAATACCAGATGTTCAGAATAGACTGCCAATCACTCACCACACAACTCATTATGGATAATTAAGTTCCAATTAGAATTAAAAAAAAAACAATAACACTGTAGTTTAGAGAATGAAATCAAATAAGTGAACCTATAAGAACATGGGTTCTTTTTACATCATTCTGAACTGCAATCTCTGTGAGGCAGGGAGAACTACATCTCCAGGACCCGGGATACCAAGGAGTCTCATCATAGTTGCTTACTAAAAACTTATGGATTTTGCATGGAAGTTAGTTATACTATGAGAGTTTTACAGCATTTACTGGTTGGAATAAACTCCGGGGTAAACAAAATTTTTTTTTTAACCAGAACATTCTCATCAGACACCAGTAATCAGGCACTTCAAATTGTCCTTGCCTGGCAGGGACTGTTTTGTATCAGGAATGCAGCCATTCTTTTGTGTACCGTCTACTGCAGAGGTTCTCAAACTTTTTAAACAGGGGGCCAGTTCAGTGTCCCTCAGACTGTTGGCGGGCCGGAGTATAGTTTAAAAAAAAAAAAACTATGAACAAATTCCTATGCACACTCCACATATCTTATTTTGAAGTAAAAAAATAAAACGGAAACAAATACAATATTTAAATTGAAGAACAAATAAAGTTAAATCAACAAACTTACCAGTATTTCAATGGGAACTATGAGCTGGCCTGGTTTTGGCTAATGAGATGGTCAATGTCCAGTTCCATATTTGTCACTGCTAGTCGTAACAAGTGATGCAAATGTGCATCAGTTAGTCTGGATTTGGTTGGAGATTTCAGATGTTTCATTCTGGAAAAAGTCTGTTCACAGACATAAGTGCTACCAAAGATGGTTGCCATTTTGCGTGCATGGTTCCTGAGATTAGGATATGTCTCAGAGGGGAGAGATGCACAGAAATTAGGAAGGCTGCTTGACTTGAATGTGTCTTGCAGAGAGTCACAATTCTGCAGTTCAGCCAGTTCCATTTGGTAAATTATATCCACATTTTCTCTCTCTCTCTCTCTTTTTTTAATTTCAGGATACTTTATTCTTAAAACAGGTCACAACACTAAGCTTTTGGCCCATTCTGCCACTGTACAAGCTACAAATGCTTGCTGAGCACCAGAGGGGTGCTCTTTCATAGCATGTCTGAAAAGTGAATAAAAATCCATATAAAACAAATATTCAGATAGTTTCCATAGGAACACAGATAAGTGTGACCCCATCTCCTAATCTTACATATTGCTGCATCTGTGCCAACCTTATTCTTACAAAGACATTTCAAAACTAGCAATAATTAAGTGAAACGGTCCCCCCAAATCCCTTAATTCAAGCTAAACTCGCAGTTAACAGCTACAAAATGATATCTACACATTAATACTAGCTGAAGCACAAATTGCTGGGTGATATTTCATTCATTCCACTTTCCCAAGCACAAGACACAGGCAGAGTGCCAACATCCTGCTCTTCTACTTCGGGTAGGTAGTCGGGGTTCTGGATTTGCTGCACAAGTTGCCACGTCGGTCCTGACATCACATAGTAGATTGTCGGCCTCTGGAATCCATTGAAATTAGAAGCAGCAGCTACAGTGTAAGCACCCATATTTTCAAAGATGCCCACATGCATTTCTGGCAGGTCACAGCGCTCAACTATCC
>CAUYRH010102557.1:0-32051 GCA_963574655.1 Perodicticus potto | reverse complement strand
CCTTAAAGAAAGATGGAGACTTTACCTTTTTCATGTTTACATGGATGGAGCTGGAACATATTCTTCTTAGCAAAGTATCTCAAGAATGGAAGAAAAAGTATCCAATGTACTCAGCCCTACTATGAAGCTAATTTAAAGGTTTCATATGAATGTTATAACCCAACTATAACACAAGAATATGGGAAGGGAGGGGAGGGGGAAGGTTGGGTGGAGGGAGGGCAATTGGTGGGATCACACCTACGGTGCATCTTAGAAGGGTACAGGTAAAACTTACTAAATGCAGAATACAAATGTCTTCATACAATAACTAAGAAAATGCCATGAAGGGTATGTTAAACAGTTTGATGAAAGCATTTCAGATTGTGTATGAAACCAGCACATTGTACCCCTTGATTGCACTAATGTATGCAGCTATGATTTAATAAAAATAAATAAATAAATAAATAAAATTTTGTTAGAACACAGTCCTATTCATTTATTCAATTCATTGTCTATTGCCACTTTCATGCTACAATGACAGACTTAAATAGTTGCACAGGGTCCACAAAGCCTAACATATTTATAAAAGATGTTTTCTAGTCCTTGTTCTAGATGGCCACCATATTGCTTTTTCATCCATATCACTACCTCTAACATATTCTTCCCAATTCTCTCTTTTCTTCCCATTTTAAGAAAACTGGAACAATATGAAGTTATATCCTACATGTTTGCATCATGCCTACCTATTTACATAGCTAAACCTGAACTCAAAAATTCTGCCTTTTCTCCCATTAATATGGATGCTAGTAGATACATGCATTACATTTTTCACATGACCATTAGATATTTTTCCTCGTCATGTCCTAAAGGACATCAGTTCAGCAATTTACTTCTCTCTCCTGAATCTCAATTTCTTGTTTCTCTTTTGGTTGTATTGCTTTCATCAGTATACAGATATGCTTTTGTGTTTGCCTTAAATAAAATCTTTTTTTTTTCCCATAAAATCTCCATTTTTAGTTTCTTCTCTTTGGAGAAAAACTAAAAATTTTATCTACCCTGACTGTTTTCAATTTATTTCCTATCATTGTCTTTCCAATACACTGTGATCTGGCTTTTTTCCTAACAAATCAATGATATTCACATTGTGATTTTCTATGGCTCATGTTCAATACTCATCTTATTGATATTAATTCATCTATTAATGTTATTTTCATTAAACATATGCATACTAAATACCTATGTATGTTAGTACTATCCAAAATGCTGATTCAAGGTGAGAAAAAAAATCATTCAAAAACATGTGTCTTCAAAAGACACAATTCCAGTTATCATAGTTAACTGTGCATTCTTCTTGTCTTGCCTTGGCTTCCAGTATGGTAATCTCTCTGTCTGTCTCTCTCTCTCTTTTGCAGGGGAGGAGGTTCATTTTATTTGACTGTTTTTTAGTTGGTTTTGTTTATATTCTTTCTATTGGTGTATTGACTTTTTAATTTCAGATTAATATGAGGGTATATAGAATTAGGCAACATTGTTCGCATTTATAAGGTGAAGCCCAAGATGTACTTATGTCCTTCATTCAAGAAGTGTGCCTTATTCCCATGGTACCCATTGGGTAGAAACTTACTGAAACCCTTCCCCCTCTCCTCTTTTTGAGTTAAACTTAGTTTTTCTCTCAAGCAGGCCTGTGGTTTTTAATCTATTCATTTCAATTTAGTATTGAGTATATAGGATGCTTGTTTTTTCACTCTTGTAATACTTTACTTAGGAAATTGTTATACAAGGTTATCCATTGTTATTCCAGGTTCCTATTAAAGGTAAAAAATCTCCCTCTGTTTATGGCTTCACAGTATTTCACAGTGTACATATATCATATATATTTTTAGTCCATTCATGGACTGAAGGGCATTTGGGTTGTTTCCACATCTTTGTGATTGTGAATTAAGCTGTATAAACTTTCTAGTACAGATGTCCTTATGCTAAAATGACTTTTTTCTTATGAATAGATACCTAGTAATGGGACTGCAGGATCAAATATTAGCTCTGTTTTCATATTCTTGATAATACATGCACCATAAGCTTTTTTTGACCCTAATAGCACAGGCCCTTTGTAAGTATGCATTGTACTCAAGCATTGTGCTGAAAATTTTAGTATAATTTTTCATTTACACAAATTGACAAAGGGACTACTCTTTTCCTCACTTTAGATAATGAAACAAAGACATGGTTCAACTTTCCCAAGGCCACCTTGTGAGTAATTATTTTTTTTTTTTTTTTTTTTTTTGGTAAAAGGCTTTTATATATTTTTAAAGACAGGTTACATTGTTTTGCCTTCCTATCAATTATTCTCAAGACAGAAGAGTCTTTATTCAGGTATACGCAAAACATAATACATAATGGATTTCCATAAAATGTAGAATTTTAAATGTCTTAACACAATAATGAAGAAAATGCAGTGAAGGCTATGTTAACTAGTTTGATGAAATTGTTTCAAATTGTTTATAAAACCAGCACATTGTACCCCATGATTGCATTAATGTACACACCTATGATTTAATTTTAAAAAATTCAGTGTAAATGGAGTTATTGATAGAGTCTGTGATCAATAAATATTTCTAAAATTAAAAAAGGTAGAATTTTATCATCTGCAAAATCTTATCATCTATAAAACTTTATAGAATTTAAGCCAGCATTCATGAGTACCAAAGACCTTTCAATTTTCGCTCTGATTCTGAACTCTGAATCAATTTCAGTTATGGCCCTATTCCTTTTGGATTTCAGCAAAACAGTTACATAAAAGATAATAGACTAAAAACATCTCTAATGACTCAAAAGAGGGATTAAGCAAACCATAAAAATCATGTCTGGCTATGGTCAGAGTGGATTTAAGAAAGGATTCAGGGCCACATGGGAGCTTTCAAGTGTCTGTGTATATCACGAACAAAACGACAATAGCCCACCCAATTAGAAACTTCAAATGCCTTGAATCACCAAATTTTATTAAAATATGACAGGTTTATACTGTGATAATTCAGCCTGTCTGTTAAAATCACATACATTAATATGTGACTACATACTCTGTTTGGCAACCATATAAATACAGTTATTTGAAACACTGTAATTTACTAATTCTGAGAAGAACATTTTTAAAAAGAAAGGGAAGGGAATTAAGTTACGGAGAGTGAGGGAGTTATAAAATGCAGAGAAAATCTGTTGTTGTCATAATGGGGTAAACAGAAAAATAAAGAGAATAGTGGAATTTTTACAGAAAAGAATTACTGAGAAGTAAATGCGATAGGTGAAAACAAGAACTCTTTTTCTACCTTCCATCATTGCTTGGGGAGATAGTTGACAGTAGTTTTCTATCTGCCTACTTTGGTACGCCATCTTTTGAACTAGCAATTTTGTGCTAAATAAGTGGTTTTTTGACCCTGAACTTGACGACTTGGGTATATTTGTCCTGCCACAATTTGTTTTTATACTCCATTCTACATTGTCTTCTTTCTGATACGTCTTAATCTTTCTGCCTGAATTTGCCAGGGTGGGTGATAACTAAAGTGTCTACCCCTAAGGAGACAATCTCGAAACAAAATAAAATGTGACACTCAGGATGCCACCTAGTAAATCAAAACCATAATATTTGAGTTACCTCAGTCTCAGTGTAATGAAGATAGCAGCTGGTCTAAAACAAAGCGACCAGAAAAAGCAAAACATCAAATCAAAAAACAAAAGAAAAAGATAACCTTTGTTGACCTTGGCAAAAAAGACAAATCCTTTTGAACGGTTACTGGGATACTGTACAGAAAATATTTCCCAGTATATTATGTCCATATTTGTTACAGTGACAAAATTACTTTGTCTTTGATCTAAGAGAGCATATGCTTCAACTTTAAGTTTCAATTATTTCTTCTGACATTAGCTAACATTGATGATATTTCCAGAATCTCTCAGTATTGCTACAACAGTGTAATGCTGGGAGCATTTCTACAACAGATAATTGATGAATGGAAACTTACATTTTAGTAAGTCCTTAGTAGCACTCAGGTCTAGTTATATCTATTTGCTTTCTTTTCTCTTTCTTTTTTTCTCCTTTTTAATTTTCACTTTATTTATTTTTATTTTTTGCACTTCTATGAGAAAAAGCCCAAATCACTTAAACCCTTAAATATGTTCAGATACCATTTTGTCCTAAATTACAGACCAAAGGTGATGTGTTAGGAAGATATGAAATCTAAAACTCAGGAACATAAATTTTCATCATGTGATTCATAATTTCTATAGGTAAATGCATTCTAGGTGGCAATACTTGAATTCTCCATTCTTTGTAAAACTTTTTTTTATCTCTTCCATCATTTGTCTCCCCCTGCTGCCAAATATATTCTCCACAAAATATTTTACTTCTATACTCTGAGTTATTAGAATCAGAAGCCCACCTTTTACCATAGCTCTGGGAGGTAAGAAAAAAAAAATGGCTAGTCCACAGAATTCAAATTTTATCTTCACTTTTACTGTCCAAGGAAAAAGTGAGTGTTTCAAGTGAGTATTCTACTATAAATGTAGGATAGAATTTATGTTAAAATCTTAATCAAAACAATAAAACTATGCAAAATTTTAAGATCTTAAACTGATAAGCATCGAAGCCAGACTCTGTCCCTAAAAAATAAAAAAAGGAAAGAAATATTCAAGTACTCAAGATTTTATTTACCTCCGAATCTTACCCTTACTTCCCATTTTGTAACATGACATATGATGTACTGAGTCTTTAAGTTGGAAGACAGGATGGAGTTCTGTCTTTGGGTCTGTTTTCCCTTCTTCTTTGACAGTGCCTACGCATCCTGCCATTTCCTGTCTTCCTGGATTTTGGAGCATCATGTTACTTTAAATCCTCATGTGACAGCTGACCATTCAGGGCCAACTCTTCTAAAATCCCACTTCATATGAGCCAGGACATTGAAGAGGTACTGCAGACAAGAGCAGTTATCAAAGGTAGGTTTGTGTTTCTTCCACTATATTTAGTGTTTTCCTTTCTTGGAAAATCTCACCTGTTCACAGTTTCTATGTCCTAGGTTTCCCCAAATGGAGAAGTAAATATCACCTCCTTCTCGGTGTGGCTTCCAAGGTTAGCTGAAATAGTTGATCACTCTTTCTTTTTGGAACAATCACTTTTCTAATTAGCAAAATATCACATTTTCTTGGGTTTTCTTCTATTCTAACTCCTTTTCAGCTTCCTTTCTATTGATTTATGTTCCTGATTTGACCATCTAATCTTAATATCGAATGCTTTTGGCTCTGTGTTAGCTCTCTCTCTTTTTGTATATATAATAATGTATTTACATACATCACAATACCTTCCTTTTTTGTCTCTTTTTCATGTATAATGCTTCTCTCTATATAAATGAAATAATGTATCAGTCCTTAAAATGCTGTTGAAAAAGAAATATTTAATTACATTCAAACAGATTTGTGGTATATTTATTAAAAACCTTAGACAAGAGTTTGTGATCAACTAGCATGATACAAAATGAAGATAAGCTCTTTAATATTAAAATTGTTTATAAGAGTTCAAGACCAACCTGAACAGCACAACACAAACCCTACCTACAAAAACCAGAAAATTAGCCAGGCACTGTGGCATGCAACTGTACTCCCAGCTACCTGGGGGGCAGAGGCAGGAGAATTGCTTGAAGCATGGAGTTGAAGGTTCTTCTGAGCTATGACGACACTACTGTACTCTAGCCTGGCAATACAAAAGGCTCTGTCTTGAAATTTATATATTGTTTACAAGTGAAAAATAAGATTAGTATTTTCTTATATATTTATAGTAGTTGTTTCATTTATTATATATAAAATACATATACTGTAGATAGTATTTACATATATTAAATTTCATACATATTTATATACAGCAGAAGAGAATGATATTTTTAATGTAATAAGTCAATGAATAAATAATTCATAAAAATTTTACACATCATTTACTCCATTAATGTTTATTTAGCTAGTTTTTAGAAACACAATTTACTAGGGTCAATGGACATTTACGATGGAATGACAATGGCCTAAAGTTTTTACTATGTGTATCATATGCTAAAAGTATATTTGATCATTCAAATGACCAAAATTACCAACTTGAAAATATTGTTTATTTCTCACTATGTTGATCTGTTTAACTATATTTACCATAACTCTGCTTGCACCCTGATTACTTCAAAGAATTATAATTGGAACCACAAATGAGAATGAAACCTAAATAATTTATTGTTCAAAATGGTGTATCAATTTTCTTTTGACACTGTAATGCTGCATAACAAAATACCTGATAACTCAGTGGCTTAACACAATAAGCATTTATTAGTACACAATCCTGCAGCCTTACAGATTTAAGCTGAACTAGATGGTTTTGGCTGTGCTCACTCACTGGGCTGAGAATCCACCAGCTACAGGCGGGAAAGACTGGCTTTTGGAAGACTGGAACGCCTTGCTCTGCTCATGTGCCTTTAATTGTCTTATGTTCCACTTGTCGTTAATTGTTTAGCCATCTAGTGATGGCAGAGATGCAAGAGCACAAATAAAAGTTTGCAAATCTTTTTCAAGCCTCTGCTTTTGAAACACTTGCTAACATTCCATTGCCAAGCCAGCTGTAGGGCCAGATCTAGAGTGAGAATGGGAGGATCCTACAAAGTGTTAGGTTGAAGAGCATGAGTCCAGTGGGATACAGAGGGGGAGTAGAATAGGGTCAGTAAGGAGATCAATCTACCACTTATGGTTTGGACATATCGAATGTTACCATAAGGGGCCATAATCATATGTGAATGTTTCAACCTATTCATTCTTGGTCTCTTCCCCTTAAACAGTCTCATCCAAGGAGACTATGTATTCAAAAATCCATACAAATGATTGAAATTTATAACCTGACTGAGAATGAGTAGCCTAATAAAAGTAATAGCGGGAGACATGACATAGCAATTTGATTAGCTGAAACACAGTGGGCTTGTATTTTAGGAATCATCAAAGCAATTTACCAGGTTTAGGCCAGCCACAAAACTTTGGAAGAAAGCACTGAACACAAGGGAATTTTTCTTCCTTAGGTCTTAAGATTCCCTCCTTTGTGCTTGCTTTTCAGAGTATAAAAATCAAGCAGAGTAGTGTGTCTAACTTCAACAAAGTAGTCATTCTTTTGAGATTCCCTGCTTCATGTTTTTACTTGTTATTATAATCCAATTGTTCTGCTTTAACTAGATTTCTCAAAGAACCTATCTTCATTCTGTGACTAACTCTGATTAATAAATTTGGACTAAACTTTTATCACAAAATCATTTTTGTTTTCAGTCTTTTAGTGTCATTTCCATTAATAAGAAATGGAATTATTTTCCATTTAATGGCATTATTTTACTGTTCTTCCACAGAACATGTTAATTTAATATAAATATCTTGATAATGCCATAAATGAGGTTAAAATACAGAAATTTTAAAAATATATGAAAATTGACTCATAACTAAACATAAATACATACCAGGACTCTACTAAAATTTTAACCTATCAGACAGATAGGTTACAGATACTCTGTTTCTTTTTTTCCCTATATTTTAATTTTCTTCATTGATTGACCTTGAAGATGATTCCCCAGCAAGAAAACATCAACTCTCATAAAAAAAAATTATTTTTGGTGATCAACAATTTTACTAAGAAATTATATGAGAAATTAAAATTAAATGCCTTATTTAAGGAAGCAATTTAAACTCATGGTCAACCTATTTAAGATTTGAGGCCTGGTTTCAGAAATCTGGGCCAGAGAAACTCTCTGAAATTGCTTGAGGCATGTGTCCTGGCTGTGTCTTGCATCACCTTTTCTGACTCTGTAGCCAAGACTCATAGCTCCAAGACTTGGATGTTGATTGTCAATGTGTTACTAATAAAAAGTTAAGCCCTCAGATTTTTAAACCAGACATACTTGCAAAAACCATTGCAGTTTCTTATTTTTCTTCTTGTATCAGCTATTCATCTCACACTCCTAAGGAGCAATGCATGACTTCATTCATTATGATCTGTGCCGCAGTCTGAAGAATTCAGGAATATTCATCAAGATTTGCCATTAATCAGTTAAAGATGTTCATAAACGAAGCCAATGAATAATTCATATAAAATGGAGTACATGTGCTCTAATGATGAATAATCACGGAATAAACAAATTCCATGAATTGATCTGGAATTTGTTAATGACTTATGAATATTTATCTCTAGATGGTACTCCTGTGAAATTCACAATTTCACAAAAACCGTTTCCTTTTACATTTCATCCTGTACTTTTACTGAAGACCCCTTTGGGACCATTAAGTACTTCTCCTAGAGTGTTTTAATACAATAAAAACTGTGAATATGATGTCATCTGCAGATCTTACTAAATACATTAAAAACCCTCATTTATTTCCATAATCTTGAACTAGCAGATTTTTCTTAGGTAATATTGCCTTTCACCTTGTGATCTTTTTATATATGACAGAAAAATTGCTATGTGATGCCTACTTAACTAGTCAGATGTGAAAATGTGAAAAAATAAACTAAACTGAAAAGTGGATGCCGGAAATAGCATTTTCCTTAAGCAGCCACTGATCTTAGGCCAGGTGCAGAAATGTGCAGCTCTTCAATGAATGTCTTCTTGGTCTGCCCTCTGGCCACTTGCAAATTGGAAATTTCATAACAACTTTGGGCTGAGTATTTATATGAGATGAGACACTTCAGCCTAGGATTGTCATCAGCTGGCCCTTCTCAGGATGAGGAGAATTAACAAGCAACATTTTTGGAGCCCTTCAAGTGTTCAAGTGCTTGGCAATCACTTCCTAGTTAATCCTCCTTTGAGGGAGGTGAGCCCTCGCCTTGAATTTTCACATGAAGCATTTCATACAGATGTGAAACAATCTCAAAAGGCCACAGTGTAGCAAATCTGGGATAATAAAATTAATCAGAGACAGACCTGGACAAAATTGGGGAGCAAGAAATTTATATTTTGGTTGCCCACTTGGACGCTTTTTCCGAATGCTTCTCATAATAAAAGCAGTTATTGTTCGCTATGGATCAGAAACTATTCTATACAGTCACATATATGCTAATTTAATCTTCACCACAATTACATGAAGTAGGTACTACAATTTCTCTGTTACACAGATGAGAAAAATGAGGCACAAGGTTGACTCAATCGTCCAGTACTCCGCTAGCAAGTTACTAAACTGACATTCAAATCTATTCCTCTTTATCGGAGCTGCAGACTGGGCTTATTGGTGACTCTCCTTTCCCAAGGTGACTGTGCAGTTGCATTTTGCCTCATCACTCCTGATCATCTCACTTTGGCTCATCCCACCACAGAAAGTACCTGTATTAAACATTTCCTCTAAGTCTCCCCAACAAAACTTCTTTGATGTCCAGTTACTCACTGTCTTTTTTCTGCTAGAGAACTACTAAATTATCCCTACAAAGGGTCTATAGCTGATAACTGGAGTGTTTTTGAAAGAGAGAAACGTTTGGAAATTCTTTTTAAGTATCTAAGTAAATGCATACAGGACCACCTCTGCAGGAAAATGTGATGAAATTATATATTGGTTTTCTTCAGAAGATCTTAAAAGTAACCAGGTCACTTAAAGAAGTGGGAGGTTTGAGCAGTGAAGCCAGGGAGGGTTCATAACTAGCCGGTGCGCACACAGAAATGATTAGGGCAAGATTAAACAATTAGGGCAGACCGCATCCTCGCCCAGACTTTTCATCCCCTCTGCCAGCACATACTCATAAGTGCAAATGGTTTTTCGGGTGTGTTCAGGAAAATTACTTGGAGACTGTAAATTCCATTGATGTCACACATTGGGTGGTTGAATTCCTCAATTTATAAGGAAAGTTAATGGCTGTTATGAGATCAGTCTCTATTTATAGTTAAGTATTCCATTCTATTTGGGGGGAGAAAGGGGCACCTGTGAACTATTTTGCTTTCCTTAAATTTCGGGACTGTTTCATACTCATTTAAATGTTTATCTCTAAACTATGCTTTTAGGTATATTCATATATTTTTAAAACATTTCTTCATGGACAAGTCCCCATTTCATTCAGGGGATATTAGTATTTGAATAACTAATAATTATAAATATTATAGATATAATGGAAGTTATATCTGATTACTTAAAAATGGGGGCTGCAAATAGACAATGGTAAATAATACAACAAAGAAAGAAATTTTGAAGTCCATACAAGAGGCTAATTTGGAAAAAATAAGCCTTATAGACAATATTTTTAATTACAAAATATCCTGATAGTCACAGTCCCTCTTCCTTTTACTTACAGGCTAACATTTTCTCCATAAGAGAAAGCCATTATGTTTCAAAATATCTTTAAGAAGTCATAAGAAACATTTTATTCTTGTTTGTAAAAACTTTGTATGCATTTATCTCCAAATAAAATTATCTGATTCAACAGCATAAACATTCCTTTTATTATTAGAATTAATACTAATTTTGAATAGACTAATTTCATACTCGGGATTTTTACTTTTGACCATCAAAAGGGTACAAATGTTTTAGTTACAAGAATTGCGCTTTGTGCAGTTTGGGTCAAAGTGTAAGTGTGCCCATCACCCAGGTAGCATGCATTGTACCTGTTGGATGTAATTTTACCCATTCCCTCATCCCCTTCCCACCTGTTTGCTTTCCATTCAGTCGTACTTCCATACCTACTCACGAGTGTTGATCAGCTAGTTCCAATTTAATAGTGAGAATGTGTGGTATTTATTATTCCATTCTTGCAAGACTCCACTTAGGAGACTGGTCTCCAGTTCCATCTGGGTTGTTACAAAAGGTTACTAATACTCACCATTGTTTTGTGTCTGAGTAATAGTGCATATACATATGCCACATTTCACTAATCTGTTCATGTACTGATGGGCACTTAGGTTGATTCCACATCTTTGTAATTGTGAATTGTGCTTCAGTAAATATCCAAGAACATGTGTCTTTTTGATAAAATAATTCCCACCCCCCTTTTGGGTATATACCCAACAGTGGGATTATTGCAGCAAATGGAAGGTCTACTTTCAGTTCTTTGAAGTATGGAATCAGAAAAGAGCCTGAATAGCCAAAGCAACCTTAAGTAATAAAAATGAATCATGAGGCATCTCTTTACTAGACTTTAAGCTATACTACAAGGCTATGGTAAGCAAAACAGCATGATACTGGAACGAAAGCAATCACATAAGACCTACAGATCAGAACAGAGGACCCAGACATAAAACCATCCTAATACTGCCATTTTTTTTTTTTTTTTTGACAAAGCAAACAAAGCCGTATACTGGGGGAAAAATCCCTATTCAATACATGATGCTGGGAAAATCAGATAGCTACATGAAGACCCAAACACCTCTCACCACTCACAAAAATTAATCAAAATGGGTGATAGACTTAAATCTAAGAAATGAAACGTTAAGAATTCTAGAAGAAATATTGGTAGTACTCTTATAGATATTGGGCTAGGCAAAGAATTTATGAAGAGGATCCTAAAAGCAACACCAAGAATTACAAATGGGACTTGATTAAATTAAAAAATCTTCTATCTAGCCAAGCAAGCAATTCAATAGAACAAATATACAATGGAAAGAACAATAGAAAAAATATACAATGGAAAGAATAATAGAAAATACTCATATGCTACCCCAAGAAAGGGTTGATAACCAGAACCTATAAGGAACTCAAACAAACCAGCAAGAAAAAAAATCAAACAAATCCATAAAAAGGTTGCCAAAAGAATGGACAGAATTCCAAAAGGAGATAGACAAGTGGCCCATAAATACATGAAAAAAAAATGCTCAACATCAGGCAGTGCCTGTGGCTCAGTGAGTAGGGCACCAGCCCCATATACCGGAGGTGGTAGGTTCAAGCCCAGACCCTGCCAAAAAACTGCAAAAAAAAGAAAAAATGCTCAGTGTCTCTAATGATCAGGGGAATTAAAATCAAAACTGAGATGAGTTTTGATACAATGAGATATCCCATAACTCCAGTATCAATGGTGTTTATCAAAAAGTCCCAAAACAACCGACGAAGGTGTGGATGTGGAGAGAAAAGGTACACTTTGTGCACTGCTGGTAGGACTGCAAACCAGTACAACCTCTATAGAAAACAGTGTGGAGATACCTCAGGATTTTTCAAAATTTTATCTCTCTTAAGTTACGAATGCTTTGCCATACCTGTAAATGTATACCTTAATGTATACCTATAATGTGTATCTTTATACATTATTAGTACACTTGTTTTGTAAATTTATTATTATTGTAAAGCAACTTTTTTCATTTTATATTCCATATTACTCATAAAAATGTGATTACTACTTTATAAGCTATACTACAAGGCTATGGTAACCAAAACAGCATGATACTGGCACAAAAGCAGAGACATAAGACCTACAGATCGGAACAGAGGACCCATTTTTATAAAAGTGATATATGTATTTACAATAAATACCTTACATATATTAGTTCATTTATTTTTTTTATGCCTTTCTTGGTTAGTTGTTACCATTATTCTTGTTTGGTAATAAGAAAAAAAAGGATTAAGACACTATTTCTTTACTTACCGAAAGTCATCTAGTTGTAAATGGCAAAATTGGGACTACACATAGACCTTTTAAACACAGAACCTGAATACTCTATGTTTTTGAAGTATCTGATAATCCTACAAAGTTCTTACCAATAATTACTTCTCTTACACCTTTCATGTTCCTCTTTTTAGTGACATTTACCTTCAAACTTCTAACAAGTACAGTTTATAGAGGTATTTATTTTTCACTGTTAAACATTACTGAGTCACATTATGGAAGAAGAACATTTAGATCACAGAGTTCAGTTACCCTCTGGCACTGCCCTTCTGTTGTCATCCTCCTGAAATACTAACATCCAGCTTCCCAGTTAGGTCAAGTTTCAATGTTACATTTTTATGGCTTTACAGTTACTACTATCAGCTGAGCTATCCACAGAACTCTCATTCTTCATTTTAAAAAACTGCTGCATTGTATTTGTACATATTTGTGGGATATATGTTAGGTTTTTTTTTTTTTGCATAGAATGAATCAAGTCAATGTATTTAGGGTATCCATCACGCAAGTGTTTAAATTTCTATGTATTAGGTACATTTCAAGTAATCTCTTCTAGCCATTTTGAAATAGATAATACATTATTAACTCTAGTCTTGTAAATCTGCTATCAATATTAGAATTTATCCCTTCTATCTAAATGAATAATTGTACCCATTCATTCTTGTATTGAAAATATTTATGCTTCATTTCTTATATGCATATGATTTTTTTTATCCCATTGTTAATTTGTTGTTGTTGTTGTTGCTGCTGTTTGTTTTTGAGACAGAGTCTCACTATGTTGCCCTTGGTAGAGTACCTTGGCGTCACAGCTTACAGCAACCTCCAATTCTTGGGCTTAAGTGATTCTCTTGCCTCAGCCTCCCAAGTAGCTGGGACTATAAGAGCCCACCACAATGCCCGGCTATTTTTTGGTAGTAGTTGTCATTGTTGGTTGAAAGGCCTGGGCTGGATTCAAACCCACCAGCTCCAGTGTATGTGGCTGGCACCCTAGCCACTGAGCTACAGGTGCCAAGCTTCCCAGTGTTATCTTGTTCTCTTAAATTGCTTTTGTTTTAATCTATATACCTATTACTAAGTCATCACACAAACAATCTGATAAATCTGTAAAATTATTCTCATTGTGGTCAAAGACTTCATACTATAATATGATTATATGAAATGTCCGACTTCTTTAAGTACTAAATTTGACAATTATATCTTTGACATTTTACTTTGATATGTCTTCTTTTTACTGTGAAGATGTATCCTCATTCTTTAAAATGAATAATTTGGCTTATAATTACCTTTCAAACTTATTTTCAAAACCAATTTTTGTGAAACCATGCATAAGTCAAAAATCAATGTTATTTTTTAATATGAGTTACAAGGTGGAACCAATGAAAGCCAGACAGCTCAAAATATCAAAAAAATGTTTGGGAAGGATGTGGCTAATGAAACAGTTTGTGGATGGTTTGATAAGTTCTGTTCTGCTGATTTTAACCTTGAAAACAAGCCTTGTGGGTAACCTGAGACCATGGTGAATGATGATGAGCTGAATGCTGTAGTGGATTTCCACTGTGACCTACTCATGAATTAGCAGCAAGGTTCGACAATATTAGGCCATTTGAAAAAATTGGCAGGGTAAAGAAAATGGATAGATGGGTTCCACATGAATTAAAAGAGTGTCAGAAAAGAAATAATCTCGAAGTTTGATTTTCTTTACAGTCAGTACATAAAGGTGAACCATTTCTCCCCAGTAATGCTACTTATGATGAAAAATGAATTCTTTTTGACAATCACAAGCATGCAGCACAGTGGTTGGATGAAGATGAAGTGCTGAAACACATTCTATAACCAAATATTTATATTTTAAATAAAGCCAGTGGTGTCTGTTTGGCAGTCCAATGCTAATGTCCTCTAGTACAGCTTCATGAAACCTGGTTGATAAATTATAGAAGATGCCTACTGCAAAAAATTGGATGGCATAATAAGGATGCCTGTGAGTAAGCAGCCATAATTGGTCTAAAAAGACAGTCCAATCCTCTTGCAAGACAATGTTGTCACACAAACAATGCTGCTTAAACTCTAGAAGCTGGACTTGGAAATTCTGTCTTCCCCACCACGTTCACCAGTCCTTGCACCAACTGGCTCTAACTTCTAGGCTTGGACCACTCCTAGCAAGGAAAAATATTTAATTATCAACCAGGTGTAAAAAGCACTTTTTGTGTTTTCATTGCCATTTGCTAACTGGGCTTCTTTGCTACTGGCATAAATAAGCTACCATTAAAAAGGCAAAACCGGCTCAGTACCTATAGCACAGTGGTCCCGTTGCCAGCCACATGCACCAAGGTTGGCAGGTTTGAACCTGGCCCAGGCCAGTTAAACCACAATGACAACTTCAATAAAAAAAAATAGCCGGACATTGTGTCGGGCACCTATAGTCCCAGCTACTAGGGAGGCTGAGGCAAGACAATCTCCTAAGCCCAAGCGTTTGAGATTTCTGTGAGCTGTGACACCAGTGCACTCTTCTGTGTCTACTGTCACTTGAGACCTTGTCTCAAAAAAAAAAAAAAAAAATGGCAAAACCTTGTTAATGGTAAGTGTATTCTTTGATTAATTGTAGTGGTTCTTGTTTGAGACATAATAAACTCAACTTTTGATTCAAGATGAGACATTTCAGATTTAATAAGGTAACACCTATATAAGTGTCATTTTCTCTCTTGATACATCTCTTGTGGCCTTTATATGTCCCTGTTCCCCTTGGATCTTTTTATTCACAAAGCCTACTGCATATCTCACTTTGGAATTTACCTTTTCTTCATCATCTTAGGAATTTTCTTCTTTTCTACTCTCTGTTGGATCCTCTTTATTCTGATTTCATTTTGGTGGAGCATATTCTCTTAGAGATCAAGAGTTAAACAGGTAGAAGTGTTCCCTTTTCTCCACATCCAAAACCAAACCTTATCTGGGACATTGATCCCTTACTAAATTTATCCAAGACAAAGAATGCCTCTGATCCGCATGCATGTTATCACACACCTCTAGCACTGTCTGCTTCACCACCACCAGTACTTCAACTATGACTCCATCTAAACCAAATTTTATCTTATTGGAGTTTCTTCAGGGCTGTCCATTCCAGACAGCACTGAACTTATGTCCCAACAATTAAAGTCACTGACCCTCAAAGTCTTGCGACTTCAGAGATCTCTCCATGGCAAGCTCGTGCCCAGGACTTCTTCCCCTTCGCTTTCTCATAATGTAATTCCATGGGAGAGATCTTGTCCCCCACTCTTGTGCAACATCTTTTGTAGGAAAAACTGAAGCCTACATTGTAAACATGGTAATCTCTCTCTTTCCAACCCTGATGATGTGGCACTCTGGGAGCAAAATATTAAGAAAAGGGATGATTTCCCATTATAGAAGGAAAACAAAAACAAAACCACATCTATTCCAGAGCAATATAAGTCAGACTACCTACCAAACCTTTCAGCAAAAATATCAGCTTCAACTGCTGATGAGCATGATTCAGCAGTTCCCCTTCCTCTGTGACCCATAAAGACAGAGGAGACGAGCTGCACCTGCACCAGCAGCCCTTACATGCTAAGACCTTGGTGGTAACGCAGGGCCAGTCCCAGACCCAGCTGCAATCCCCACTCCCAATCCCACAACCTGAGCCTCTGTCCCAGATGAGGCTCTGCGGAGTGGGTGTCCATGAACAAAAAGAAAGAGACTCAGGGCCTTATGCCATCTGAAATTCATCACCCACAATCAAAGGACTAGCCAGTCCTCCAAGGCTTATGTTCCCAGCTCTATCCTTCCTGGAGATTTTCCTCTCGGCAGTGAGCTTCAGAAGAAACTAGAGCACCACGTTCGAAAGAAGCTTACCCAACACCGGTGGGGCCTGCCCCACAGGGTCCGTGAGTCTGTGTCACTCTTAAATCTCCAGAGGGACCCTCCTGAGACATCTGAGTCCAAGGGTCACTATGGACACATATGGATCTCTTTCTATAAAAGTCAGAGCAGTAAAGGTCCAGAGAGCTTTGGACTGAGTCACTCCCAAAGCTCCCATAAGAAATGCTCAGAAAGGATCGAAGAAGGATGTGAGGAAGGAACAGGGACATAGCCTGGAGAATGATGTAAAAGATCATCTATTCACTGATCCAGAGAGGTCTTCACGTGACGGTCTGGGGTCTAACACAGTGAGTCTGTCCGGGAGTAATTCAAGGGTCTCTTTTATCAACTTGTCTGAAAAAACTGGAATATGCCGTGACAGGACAAACTAAAACAAAATTTTTAGCAAATCCACAAGGGCCAGGTTTCTGGAACTATACATGACTCATGGATTCCACACAAGGACAGAGTCCATCTTCTAGAAAATTCTCACAGCCAAATAAAATACAGAAATTTGGCACCATTGATGGCTGAGGACACTTCCCTGAATACCTCCCAGCAGGTGTGCTTCCTTAGCTCCAGACAGAGATGTTCAAAGCTCAAATTAGGAGTTTTCAAATGAGGATACTACAGGGTCTTCCCCCAAAGGTTTCTGAATCCAGGGAAATCTTTAACTCGAAGAAGGACTCAGTGAAGTCTTTTTCCTATTGCAACTTTACCTCAGCAAACCACCTTATTTCTGGGATAGGTTCCAAAAATGGAGTCTCCATAACCCATAGAAGAGGCTCTACAGCTTTCAGTTCCCAGCCTGGATCATCTCCTCCCTGTCACCTCACCTGTAGGAAAAGAAGGACAGGGAGCACCAAGATGGTCACCCGCTGATAGTGAGATGACAGAAAACCTAAGCCTGTAGACAATTGAGATTGGCAGGCAGATTTTTCTGTTCCCCCAACACAGCACCATAAGAAAAGAGAGCCAGAAGCAAACTGTACAGGCCACTAGATAAAGGCCAAAGTACATTACTTAAACATTAATTTTTACTTCAACTTGTTAATATGTTCTTTAGGACACAGGATACTGTAGCCTCATTTATAAGTTAATTACGTTTGTACTTTCTCCTTTATAATAATATATTTTTTCCAATATTAATATCAGGTGTATCCAGATTAAGTAGAATGATTTTGAAGTATTTCTTCTTTTTCTATTATCTATAAGATTGGGCATGATCTGCTTTTTGGAATTATCTTTTATTTTTACTTATAAATACTACTTATCTATTTTTTGAGACTTTGGGGAAAAAACAAGAAGAAAAAGTTAATTGATGACTCCATACTGATCCTCAGAGTCAAAGCATTCTATAATAGATGTACTCTTATTTGACAATGTGAAAGTTACTTTCTTTGCATTCCTATTATTATTATTGCTTAATACTTCATTGCAGCAATTGTCTGATTTCTTTTCTGAATATATTTATCTTCGTTCATTCTTTGTGAGGTTTTTGTTTCTAGTCCTTACCTTAAACATCGTTATTGTTGTTAAATTTTAAGCCTTTTTACTTTTGTGAAGGCAACAAGTGGAAACCTAATAAAGACATGTATATGTAAAAATAAAAAAATAATAATAAAATAAAAAAAGGCCAAAGTCACCCTCAAGGCAAACCAGTGCTGGACATGAGCCTATGGATGACAAAGTAAGTTTCAAGGTCACAGTAAAATGGTTTGAGGGAAAAGGAATCAAGAATGCAGAACATTTCCCAAAGTCAACAAGTCCAAGGTGATATTCCAGGCAGAGGAGCTCCTCACTCTTCAGTAACATTCTAGTAACAACCTGAGGACCATCAGGTCAGAAACCTCCCCAATAATAAACGTGTTCCACTTCATTTAGGGCTGTTATTTGTTTTCTTCTGCCTTTGGGTTGGGTTTACTCTTCCTTTCCTAGTTGCTGCAGATGTGATATTAGGTTGTTAATCTGTAGTCCCTCTGATATCCACAATATATAAGGAACAGAGACAATTCAATACTAAAACACTCAATAACATGATTTAAAAACAGTCAACGCACTCGAATAGACACTCATCAAGAGAACACACACACATGTCCAACAGATATAAAATACTCCTCAATATTCCCAGTCATAAGGAAAATGCAAATCAAAACTGCAACAGGATGTCACCTCACTCCTGTTTTTATAACAAAAGAGAAGTGTTGGAAGGGTGTAGAGAAACTGAAATCCTTGCACACTGTTAGTGGAAATGCAAATTGGCTCCAACATTACCAAAAGCAGTTTGAAGTTTACTCAGAAAATTAAAAATAGATTTGCCATAAGATATAGTAATCCCACCTCTGGTGTTTATCCAGAACTGAAATCAGGATCTTGGAGTGAGGGTTCCTCTCTTATTGCACTGGTCACAAGAGCCAAGATGTGGGAACAACCTAAATGTCTACTGGTTGTGAATGGGTAAAGGAAGGGTGGGGTGTTCAGACAGCAGAAGACTATTCAGTCTTACGAAAGAAGAATATTCTGCAACATGTATGAACCTTCAGGATATTTTGCATCATGGAATCAGCTAATCACAAAAAGGCCACTAGTGCATGATTCCACTTCTACGAGAATCTAAAATAGCCAAATCCATAGAATCAGACAGGAATAGTGACTATTCAGCACTGAGGCGGAAAGAAAATGGGCAGTTGCTAACCTATGGGCGTAAGTTTCAGTCAGTCAAGATCAGCGGTTCTCAACCTGTGAGTCGTGCCCCTTTGTAACAATGAAAATACATCCTGCATATCAGATATTTACATTACAATTCATAACAGTAGCAAAATTACAATTATGAAGTAGCAACGCAAATAATTTTATGGTTGGGGGTCACCATAACATAAGGAACTGTATTAAATGGCTGCAGCATTAGGAAGGTTGAGAACCACTGGTCAAGATGAATATAGTCCAGAGATCTGCTGAACAACCTATAGTCAACAGTAAAGTATACTCAAACATCTCTTAAGAAGGCAAATGTCATAGGAAGTGTTCTTATTACAATAAGTTAAATAGACTTTTACATAAAGATACATAAGAACCAGGCATTAAAGTAACGGTGGTCAGACCACTACACTTTAACTTGTCAAAGGCCATATCTGAGAAGTGACTGCATGAGTCATACAGCACTGACCCACTAAGAAGGGAGACCACAGCCAGCCCCACTCTCTGGGGCCCCGGTGCCGTGGGAGGCACTTTCCTGCCCAGCTGAAGAGCTCCCTCCCTACCATTTCTTCCTCTACCAGGGAATGGTCGACCCCAAACAACTCTCATCAGGGTCTGTGGCCACAAGGCTCAGGGGTGGCACTTCAGGCACAGGGAAAGAGCACATTTGAGAACAGAACCTCCTCTGGTTTCCCCACTCAGCCTGTGGGGAGGTTCAGTGCTCTGTGTACACTCTGTGCCTCCGTGGGATACAACCCACGTCTTTTGAACTCCCACCCCCGGTATGCAGGGCAGAATGGTGCCACAGCTACACGGGGCCTGGGCAATGTGTGAGGCACACTGTGAGCACTGTGCTCAGAAAACTCAGGCCAGGCCTGGCCAGGAGAGCACAGCCACTTGTGCACAGCCTCATGTGCCAGGATTCAAATGCAAGCTCTACTCCTTCCTGCTGTGTGACCTTCCCTTCTATACTTCACCTCTGGGGCTCAGTACAACCAAGACAAATCAGGCTTGATGATGACATCTGATCAGTCAGGTGGCTGTGAGGATTAAGGGCTTAGAACACAGGTGGTACAAGGAGGTCACCACGCTGCCTCTAGGGCAGTGTCCTGGGAACTGGGATACCTCCTTAGCACCCCATTAAAACTCACACCCGAAAGGACTGAGAGAACTGGACAAAGACCCACACAGTACCCCAGACTCAGTGAGGGTGTCTCCTAAGGCAGGATGGGAAAGAAGGCAGAGACCCCAAACCACTCAGTGGTCAGAGAGGCTCAACTGTTAACACAAAACAGCTGGGTCCACCTAGACTCTGGAGAAGCTGCATCTGAGCCAGAGGTCAGAATAAGTGCTTGGGGAGGACATGGTGGCCACAAGTTCCCACCTCTATCCCTGGCAACTGGACCAGCCAAAGGAAGGGCTGGACTAGCAGGGGTCTGCGGTCCAAAGAGGTCTCCTGCCATCCAGTGGTGGACATGTTGTTCCCACCAACCTGGGTACAGGAGGGGCCACCTGCCAAACCTGAGATGAGGGCCTTGTGGGACAGAGCCCAGAGTGAGCCTGTCAGGCAAAGGGACCTCAGATGGAGGCCCTGGAGAAGGTCTGACAACAGCACTTGTCTCCTGACAGGTGCTGGACCTATCCTGGGAAAGCCTGAGGGCAGAGGCGGGTGAGGGAATGAAGGTGAAGTCTCCTGTCCTGCCTCCTGCCCAGCTCAGCCCCAGAGGAGCCTCAGGGGTGAGGATCTGTCCCTGGCTCAGTCAAGCCACACACTCCCCGGCTGAGAGGGCCAACTCTGAAAGCACCATAGAGGGAGAATCTGCACCCCAGGGATCAGCAGGTGCTGCAGTTCAGGGCTGCTTCTCTGCAGATTCTGCTGCTTGATGCATTCTAGCCCACCCCTGGCCATAGCAGGACATAATCTGTGCCTCAGGCAGGGAATGAGCCATCCCACCCAGCCTGGGGATCAATGCAGGGACCAGCATAACCTCGTGTGTGAGCCTCAAAGCAGAGCCCATTCTAGGTTAACTTGCCCAAAGCCAAGAGGCAAAACCATCCCAGCAGGCACCAGGGGCCCTCAGCCCTTCACTCCCCATCAGAGATCGGAGCTCCACTGTGGACACTCGGCTGATGGCCTCAAGAACCAGCCTCCCCAGGTTTCTGATGGGGCCAGTGGGACCCGGGGCCACCACAGACCTGACCTTGTGAGAGTGTCTGAAAGCAGTGCTCTGGTCAGCCCGCAGGCTCTCCCAACTCCTCCCATGGCCTGAAAGGAATCACTCGCTGCAGTTAGATGAATGCAGTGGAGGTTGCCAGGTCCTCTCCACTGGTCACCAAATGTCACGGGGAAATGCCCTGACACTCTCTAGAGCAGGGAGGGAATAGGAGACACCCAGAAGGAGTGCTAAAGACGGGGTGGGAGCGTGAACATCCTGCAGTGGAAATGGAACTCTCACCACCCTTCCAACTCACCTGAAAGATGACAGGGTTTGTGGTGAGCAGAGTGCTCAGCTCCACACACCCACTAAAATATCCCCAGGAGAGGCTTGTGGTGGAAGGCTCAGACTGGTGCACCTTTGGGTCTCTAAAGAGGGCTGGCCCCACAGTACATGCTCCTGATGGAAGGCAACAGATTCGCTGCAATCACAGTATCACCTGTGGCGCCTTCGTGCCAAATTGAATCTCATTGAACAAAGTGGAGGGCGAATTTAAAACAAAAACTCCCTATTCAGCATTCATAAAACTAAGTAAGTAAATGGGTTAGTGTAAGAGTGTTGGGCTGGGCCCACACCACCAGGAAGCAGGCACCCATGAAGTCGCCTCCCTGCTTTGTGTGCCCCCCCCCTATGATGTGGCCCTGGAAGCCAGAGCCACAGCCAAAGAGAGGAGGAGCTCCAGCCAGGGCTGTGTCAGCGACAACAGCTCCAAGAGGGTCGCAGCCACTACAGCCAGTCAGGGCCTGCCCCCTCCCCTCCCCCACCCCTCGCCCTTTGGGGCTGCAGTGCCTGAGGAGGACACGTACACCCTCAGCCCTGGCTACTCTCTTCCTAGCTGGCAGAGGGTGACAAGCCTCCTAGGCCCCCAGCTTCTCTCTCTGACCTGGATGTGGGGGCAGCTGCGTGTTCTGGGGGGCGACAGACCTCCTGCCTCTTAACTACTCTCCTCGATAGGACGGAAGGATAGGGGTGTGGCTAGGGGTGGGGTCTAGGAACCAAATTACCGGCTCGGGGCCTGTTTCCTAGTTGGAACAGATAGTGAGGAGCCCCTGGTGACCTTGCACAGACCTGGGCACACAGTGCTCATTGTCATGTAATTAAACTTGACCTTATGGCCACCATGTGATTTTAGGAAAGGTTCCTGGAATACGCACGCTGAGAAGAGGTTTGTTTTGTAACCTCAGCCTGTCACTACCCCAAAGAAAGGAGGTGACAGCCGATCCCCTCTGGGGAAAGGTAGGATCAACCATTTGGCTTAGTAAGCCTATGTCAGAAGGTATGTGTTCAGAGTTCAGAGCCTCTTCTCCAGCCCTGGGGGGAGATCCATCTCCCTGTTGAGAGCTATTCTTACACTTTGTGTGCTTTTGTTCTGTAACAAATGTATATTGATGGTGATCACTTTGTGTTTGCAATCACTGTCATAACCTAGGCACCAGTGCTCATCCTTGACCCTTGCAGCCAAGAACCAGGAAACATCTTCCTCCAGACAGTATTTTGGGGCTGAAACCATAAATTTCCTGTTGGTTTCTCACATCCCCTTCTAGCTCTGTTAAGGTTAGATGTGAAAGGGCGGCACTTGACCGGCAGAGATCTCACAGACCACCAAGGCTTGTACGAAAGGTCTTTATTGGTGAGGGATGCTGCAGAGCAGCACCAGGGAGGAGAGAAGAAAAAAAGAGAGTCAAAAGAAAAGCACACCCTTATATAGGTTCAGTTAGGGGAGGTGACGGGGTGGTGGAATAGGCAATAAGGAGTTACTGCTCTGGCAGGAAGAGCCATTAGGGGCAGGCCATAAGTTTGAAATTTTCAGTGAGTAATTGGGAGATAAAGTAAGTTTTGCGGCTGGGAGATGTTTAGTAGGCAACTCCCTGTGTTTAAAAAGGAGCTGTAACTTTTAGAGTGAGACAGCTAGTGTTGGTCTGTTGAAAGCATGAAGGGGCTTTCTGGGGAAGGGGCTTTCTTTGGGGCAATTACCTAACACGATGATAGTTTTTGTGTGTGTTTGTTGGCGGGTGATTTTTTTGTGTGTTTGTTGGAGGGTGTTTTTAGGTTGTAGACTTGTGTGTATGTGTAGGAGGCTATTTGTGTTTTTCTTGGAGGATGCTTAGCAGTACTGTCTTTATGGTATTGTTTCCCTTATTTATCCCTAAACATGCAGAATTTCTGTTTCCCTCCTTCCTCCCTTGCCCTCACAGAGGAAGGTAAATTACAAGCCCCTTCTCTGGTTAAGTGTTTTACTGGCTCCTTTTCTGGTGCTTTCCTGTTGCCCTACCGCACAACTAGAAAATATACTGTGCTCTGTATATTCCAGCGTTGGTATCACTTTGTTCCATCTTTCCCCTACAAGACTTCTGATTTTTGTGCTTGTGATTTCTAGCTTCACTGACTCTGACATTGCTGGATTTGGCCAGGATTGGTTTGCTAACACGGGGCGGAAGGAGAGTACAATATTGTGCTTTAGTGCTATTCCACCAGGCTTGGGGCTTTCCTACCCTTATGGCTAACAAAAGCCTATTTACCATAGGGGAGATGGGGGGAGGGAGGGCATTCCTGGGGATTCCCCCTTGAAATGGCTCCTCACCAACACATCTAAGGTAGAGAGAGTCTAAAAGGAAACACCTTATTTTCTTTTGTGGCTCATGATTGGAATTTGGGGAAGTTTTGGTTTGAGTTTGTAGAATTTTTGTTAGGTAGGACTAATTTCTGGTATTAGTCCTACCTAAAAAAAGGGTGACAACACCCAGGTCTTATAAGTTTTTGGTACAAATGTTCATCTGTTTAATTCTGAAGATCTTACCAATGTGAATGTCTGGCTCCCCCATAGGACAGAGAATAACAAAATAGAGAAATATAAATTAATAGCTAGCAATAGGTGTTTGTAAAGGACAGTTCTGGATTCCTGTTTTGTATGTTTCTCACTGACATTTAAAATTGCTAGAGATGGAAAGTCTGAATGACTAGATGGATGTGTTTCTGTATTTGGGATGTGCCAAGGAATAGAAAATGTTGTGGAAAAAAAACATGAAAAATGTAGTTAATGAGAAAATATATACAAATTTATCTAAGTCAGAGTTGGTTTTAACGTTGATTCAATATATAAATGTGGAAAAAAGTTTAAATAAGAACATGTAGAAAAAGGGTATGAATAGGGAAACATGTTTTCACAAAGAAAGGATTAAACAGAGAGGAACGGATTTGTGTGGGAAAGGAAACACTAGGAAAGAGAGAGCTGTGATGATAATTACGGATATAAGTGTCTTTTTGATAAGGAAAGTAAAAAGAAAAGTTTGGACAAAGGTAGAAAGACCAGACACATTGAATGCGATGGTCCGTATAAGTTGTGGTAGGGTTTGTGAAAGAAAAATTACAAACATTTGTGTAGAAAAATAGAAAGTTTGCAAAACCCTCTAACTCAGAAGTTAATAGGAATGGCCACTTCTGACAGCTGTGTAGTAAGGCTGGAGGATGCATATGGAGATCTCATTCTCTGTAACTTTTCCCTAGTTTTTATAAGTACAAATTTGAGGTCTGGTCTAGAAAAGAACATCACAATTAAAAAGTTAAAGAGGTGGCACAATGCTAAAGTTCAGGGAGAAGAGACATGATGCCCTAAGTAAAAGGTTGCCACAATTTCTGGCCCAGGGCACACATTCCTTTCCTTAATTTCCTTTATTTAGACTTCCTGATTTGGAGCCTTCCCGTCATCAGAATCTCTCTTGGGAGGACAACTGGGATCCACGTATAGAGACCTCCCCATGTTAGTCACAGTTGTGGGGAGCTGGACGGGGACTCCACACAGTCATAGGCAGTGCACTGGGACTAGGGACATCTGATCTACTGGGAAGCCAGGGAAGCATGGGTTGGGCCTAATGAAGCCACCCAGCCTCCAAGAAGAGGGAATGCTGGGTAGGGCCTAACAAAGCTGCCTCCCATTGACCCTGGTGTGTAGGTCATGGTGTTGCAGGAAGATGAGGCCCAATGGAGAGAAAGAGCACCCAAACACCACGTTGATAAGAGGAAGGGCTTTATTCACCAGCTGGGAGCTTACAGCATAGAAGAATTTCAATGACCGTGCTCCCTGACTGGCTTGGTCTTTCCTTTTTTTATCGATAGGCAAAAAGTTCCACCCCACAGGTATTCTTCTTATTGGCCAGTTTGAATCAAGCAAGAGCTGCTATTCCAACCCCTATAGAACTACAGTATTTCACTTTCCAAGTTCCAGAAAGTTAAGGTTACAAATTCCCAAGAGCTGAGTCACCATGGAGAGGACCCTGCAAGTGTATCTTTGTGGTCTCCTTGAGAGGACCTGTTCTCCTAGACCTCACCCATCTTGGGTATCCTCTCTCATTCCCCCCTTTTGAGACTCCAGTATATTTTAATTTGGGGTCTTAATATCAGCTTGTTTCTGCAGGTGCCAATATTAATTACTTTTTAGCACTGAGGTCTTAGGGACTGTGACTCTTCTTGGGTTTTCTACTCAGGCCTTAATAGTACTGTGGTGGTGGGCTAATATACATACGAGTTTTTACTTTTCCTTGTGACATTTTCCCCCCTTTTCCCAAAGTCCAAAGTCCAATTAAGACAGACAAGTCCCTCGAAGAGTTTCCTCAGGCTTCAGCCATGCATTGACCCGCCAGCTCCCAGTATGTGGCTGGAGCAGGAGCAGAGCATGTTGACTGTCTTAAAAGTTACCTTCACTTACAAAGGGGCAGTGAAGCCCTATTCAGCCAGCTGTGATGACTCCAGGTGAGTATTTCTTTTACTTTTGCTGTTGTGCATGTGGTCAGGATGATGGTGTAAAATCCTTTCTTGGATTTCAGGGGGACCAGGTTCTGATTCTGGACCTAGACTAGGTCCCCTTGATTCTCCAGAGAGAAAGGATGTACAGACACAAAAGACTAAACAAAACACAGTTAATTACCCCAGTGGAGATTTTCCTTGCTAATTTTTCTAGGGTTTTTGTCTATTCAGTTCAGTCTTTCTCAGTTCTTTTAAGAATTCCTGCTAAATTGCAGAGGATTGACAAAGGCCTCTTTGAACAACACCAGTGGCAAGGCTTGTATCCAATTAAGCTTTGCTTCCTGTCAGAGTTGACCAATTCCTGTTCTTATGGTCCTGTTCATGCACCTTACCCTGTCTAAGCTTTAAGGCCTATAAGTTATTCAAAACTTTTGCTTATTATTTGCACTAGTTCTGTTATGAAGGCTAGCCCATTATCAAATTTAAACCAGAGTGGCAACCTAAACCATGGGACAATTCTCTGGGCAATACTTTTACTACTTCAGGAGTCCTTTTTATACTGGTGGGGAAGGCTTTTACCTCTTCCAAGTCTGATAGAACATCACCAGCAAGTACTTGTTCCCTCTAAACCTGGGAATTTCAGTAAAGTCTACCTGGAAGTTCTCAAAGGGCGTTGTTCCATATGACTGGATTCCTGGGGGTACTGTCAGTCCTTGGCACGCATTGAACTGGCTGCAGGTGACACACTGTGGACTGATAGTTTTGGCCAGGGCTGCCAGGTGGGCCAGTGACTTCATCAAATACTCCTATCACCATGGTGGCTCCTAGAACCTGGGGGACTGCTACTCATCTATCTGGCATCTTTATCCATTCTCCCTCCATTTCCTGGCTCCTCTCCGCTGCCAACTGTTCCTTTTCTTTCGGGGAGTAGATAGGCGAGAGCTCCAGAACCTACGGAACGAGGGGAGCCACTTGTGACACCTGGTACAGTTTGGATGCAGCCTTTTTTGCCTCTGTAGCAACCCTAGTGTTCCCTTTAGTGATGGTGGAAGCATCTCCTTGATGTTCACAACAGTGTATCACTGCCACCTTCCAGGGTTTCCATACTGCCTCTAGCAACTAAAGTATCTCCTGCTGATACTTAATGTCCTTTTCCCCAGAATTTAATAGTCCCTTCTCCTTGTACAATGCCCCAGGTACTTGGAGAGTCAGAAAAGCATTCACATTTTTCCCTTAACCTAGTTCTGAGGCTTGAGTCAAGGCAATTAACTCAGCCTTCTGAGCCAATGTTCCTTGGGGTAGGGACTTAGCCTCTACAGTCTCTGTTAAGGTAACCACTGCATACCCAGCCCACCACTCACCTTGTGCCATTGTGTAACTACTTCAGTCAACATACAAGGCCCAGTTTGCAACCATGCAAAGCTGGTCACACAAGTCAGGTCTGCTAGAATACACATTATCTATAACTTCCGTATAGTCATGCTCAGTCTCTCTTCCACTGACTGGAAGGAGTGTGGCTGAGTTCAGGGTGTTCTTGCATTAGAGAGTCAAAAATGCTCCTTTGTGTTCATTACAGTGACCAGAGAGTGGGGTACTTTCACTCTGAGGTCCTGCCCTAGAGTCAGCTTATCAGCTTCTTGCACAAGGAAAGCAGTAGCAGCTAGAGCCTGTAAGCATGGTGGCCATCTTTTTGCCACTCCACCTAACTGCTTAGAGAGGGAAGCTACAGGCCTTGGCCAGGACCCAACCAGCTGGGTTAACACACCTACAGACATCTTTCCTCTCTCTGAGATATACAGAGTAAATGGCTTGGCCGAGTCTGGTAGCCCCAATGCAGGTGCATTTATCAGCTGCATCTTTAGCTGGGAGAAGGCATGTTCCTGTTCTCCTCCCCATTCTAAGGGCTTTCCTTCCTCTTCTTTAGTTGCCTCATACAGTGCTTGACTTGCTTAGTCAAGACGGCAAAGTTGGGGATCCAAAGGCGACAAAAGCCGAGCACATCTAAGAATTCCCAAACCTGCTTTTGGCTCGTGGGGGTGGGGAGGCAATTAATGACCTGCCTCCATTCACACCTAGTTCCTCTACCCCTGCTGGATAGTAAATCCTAGATAACGTACTTACTGCTGGCAAATCTGGGCCTTTGATTTGGAAACTTTATAGCCACATACCTCTAGATGTCATAAAAGACAGTCCGTGCCTTTGGTGTAGCCCTTCTGGGTAGGGTGCCCTGAAAGGAGGTCATCAACATATTGGAAGAGCATGCATTCTGATTCTTCAACCAGGAATTTCTGGAGGTCACGAGCCAGTGCTTCTCCAAAAATCGTGGGTGTTTTGAACCCCTGTGGCAACTGGGTCCATGTGTACTGGATCGCAATTTCCATGTCTGGTCTCTCCCACTGGAAAGCAAACAGCCTCTGGCTTCCTGGAGCCAGCCTTATACTGAAAAAGGCATTTTTTTTAAGTCCAGGCAACTGGGCCACTTGGCTTCTGCTGGCAGCAGACTCAGCCGAGTATATGAATTAGGCACAGTAGGATGCTGTGTTACAGTTACACCATTTACTGGGAAATTCTCATTTTAGGTTTTAATTTTTTTCCTGAGGTTATCTATATAGACACAGTAGAAAACATTTAATACTGCACAGATCTTTCCAGGGTAGCCAACAGGTGGCCTTTGTTGAGTCTTACGTCTTCAGAGTAAATATAACTACTGTATAAATTCTATATTCTTTGACCAGTCTCTTAGTCCCATTTAACAGATCAATTTAGTAAAATAGTTATGTCTCATTTTATGAGTTGACAGTACAGACAAGGCTGGGATTTAATACAGGTGGGCCACAGCCTCTTTTTGAATCATTTTTCTCTCTCCAGTTTCTCTCTTTACTAAAGATAAAGTATAGCAGAACTAACTTACTTGCCAAAATAAACTGTACCTTCAGTATACTGAGTCTGATTATTTACATAAAGTGCAGTAAGAATAAGCAATCTAGGCTCTTTTTTCCTTTAAAATTGGCTTTTCTGGAACCTTTTATAAGGAATCTCAGGCTGGACTTTCTTGAAAGCCTTTCATGGGACCAGTCAAGGCACCTACATGCGTGCTCCTGGCGTGCTCAGTGGTTCATGTCACCCAGGCCAATCAGGGGCCTCCACATGGGTATCCAGAGGATTAGTGGCAACTACCAGGTGTGTGTTCTCTCCAAAGGTGCTCTCACTTCCCTGGTCAGGGTACCAAAAATGTTGCAGGAAGACAAGGCCCAACGGAGAGAAAGAGCACCCAAACACCATGTTTATAAGAGGAAGGACTTTATTCACCAGCCGGGAGCTTACGGCATAGAAGAATTCCAAATGGCCACACTCCCCAACTAGCTTGGTCTTTCCTTTTTTATTGACAGTCAAAAAGTTCCACCCCACAGGTTCTCTTCTCATTGGCCAGTTTAAATCAAGCAGGAGATGCTATTCCAGCCCCTACAGAACTATAGTATTTCACAGAACTTGAAAATTTCCAAGTTCCAGGAAGTTAAGTTTATAAATTCCCAAGAGCTGAGTCACCATAGATAGGACCCTGCAGGTGTATCCTTGTGGTCTCCTTGAGAAGACCTGTTCTCCTAGACCTCACCCTTCTCAGGTATCCTCTCTCAGCGGGGACACCAAATGCTGCAGGAAGCCAGCTCTTTCTTTTCTCTTCACAGAGGCCTTGGCACAGGAAGCCTCAGTCCCCACCAGTTCTCCCTTGAAATGGCTATTAAGTAAAATGGAAGAACCTAGGATTCAACAGCCTTCACAGAAAGGTTACATTCCAGCCTGGCCCCAGTACTAGCTGCTGCCAGATGGAGAATCCTGGCCCCAAAACAAAAGCCTTAACATGAACCACCATCCTGCAATTAGATCTCTGCTTGGGAAGTGCAGGAAAGTGTTCAGAAGCTCCCTATCTTCAGGCTGTTTCTTACCTGAGAAATGATCTCCAACATTGCAAAACTTGCTGGGAAAAGTGTCTGCCTAGGGGGACAAAAAAGGTCTGAATGGCTCTTTGACTTTGGACAGGCCTCAGACTTTGGGGCAGGCATCATGTGAAAATAGGGAGACTTTGGCTATAATGTTGGCCCCAGAGGAGCCTCAGGCCCAACCAGCACATGATTCAACCTCAACTCTTGATCCCCATTTTCCAGATCCTAGCTTGCCTTCTGTATGCCCTATACTGTATGTTTCTATAAATATAAATAGAAACTGTCAGCACCCACAGGACCAGCCTGTGAAGATTCACATACCATTCTCAATAGGGGATCAGAAGAGGTAAAAGTTGGGGAGCTTCTCTGGTGACCATGGGAGATTTACAGAAGAATATGAACACCTGGCTATTGTTTTTGATTTAAGCTAGAGCAGCGGTTCTCAACCTGTGGGTCACGACCCCTTTGTAACAATGAAAATACATCATGGCATTAGGAAAGTTGAGAACCATTGAGCTAGAGGGACCCGTGCTCACATTGCTGTTTGCTAGATGAGCAAAAGAAGATTTGGGCTGCTGGTGGGTCTATGGTCCATGCCCTGAATCAACAACTCTCACCTGGAAATCAGGCAGTTCCTCAGAGGGATCCATTCTCTCTGAGGAATTACTAATTGGGTCAATGAGGACCCTACATCCCCAGCCCTGTGCTGGTGTATCTTGTCGGGGCATGAAGCTACTCAGGTAACAGTAGTTAAGTTTTACAAATTAGCTGAGGTGGTTCAGGGAAAGGAGGAAATTCCAGCAATATTTGGAGATAGAAACACTGAAGGTGTCAAAAAGTATACGAGCCTGGAACCCAGCTCAGCTGAGGCAGAAATAGCAACAACTAAAAACTTAATTACCAACTCTTACTCTGATATCTGTGGGAATCTTGGAAAGTTGGCCCAGCTACCATCAGTGGCCTCCACTGTATACGACAAGCAGGCAATGGAGGTACCACAGAGATACCAGCGTAAGAGCAAGTTCTTGAGGGTGGCAACGGCTGCAGTAGCCTCCCCAGCTACTCTGAGAAGCTGGGGATGGTTACAAGAGCTGTTACTGGTGTGGGACATCTAGACACTTTAAGAGATTATTTTGAACCAATCTTCGAAGGTCCAAAGGTGAGGTGGGAAAAGCCATGAAACCCAAGTAGCCCTGTCCCAAATGTAGACAACCAGGCCATTGCGCCTGGCAGAGTCTCTAGAACATGGCGGAGCTGAGGAGGCGCCCAAACCCTGCTGGCCACATTCATGAATGACCAGGCCTGAAGGGGCCAGAGTTCGACACTGACGTCTACTCAGATCGTCCAGATCACACAGGAATCCCCTGGGATGATTCTGGATGTGGACTTTTTCTAATTGACAGGGGACACACTTATTTGGTTATAAAAACCTCTGGCAGACCCTGTCGTCCTTGTCCTCTACACTTGTGGACATTGATGGATACCCCACCAGAAGGTAATACACCCCTGCTGTATTAGGAAGTCAGGAAGGAATACTAGGGACCCACCAATTTCTACTTATTGTCATATAATTAAACTGGCAAATTTCAAATCCCAGGTGTTCTTGGGGAAGTTTGGGGGATGATGCATGGGTATTAAGAAGTTTGCTATGTAATTCCAACCTGGCAGTTATCCCAGAGGCAGGAAGCCACACCCAATTCTGCCTGGGGGGTAGGAGGGAAGAAAAGGTGGGACAAACCAAGTTGCTTAGTTACCTTATAAAAGAAGGCATGTGCTCAGACTTGGAGTCTCGTCTCCACACTTGAGAGGGACCAGTCTCACTATTGAGACATGTTTTCCTTATACTTTGTGTGCCTTTGTTCTTTAAGAAATTATGTTGACAGTGATCACTTTGCGTTTGTGATCACCCCATCAGGTAAGCACGAGGTTCATTCTTGGCACTGGGGAGCCAAGACCCAGGGAGCATCCTCCTGCAGAGGGAGCTGACAACAG
>CAUYRH010102552.1:0-105404 GCA_963574655.1 Perodicticus potto | reverse complement strand
ACAAAAAAAAACACAAAAAAAGCCTCGTTATATAGATACTATATTTTATATATTATATATATAGATAACATATATATATATATATATATATATTTAGAGACAGAGTCTCACTTTGTTGCCCTCAGTAGAGTGCCATGGTGTCACAGCTTACAGCACCCTCCAGCTCTCAGGCTTAGGCAATTCTCTTGCCTCTTCATAGCTGGGACTAAAGGCACCACCGCATTGCCCGGCTATTTTTTTGTTGCAGTTTGGCCAGGGCTGGGTTGGAACCCGCCACCCTGGGTATGTGGGGCTGGCACCCTACTCACTGAGCCACAGGTGCTGCCCAAAATACACGTATTTTTTTTGTGTGTGTGTGTGTGTGTTTGACAGAGTCTCACTCTTTTGCCCAGGTGGAGTGCCATAGCATCAGCCTAGCTCACAGCAGCTTTAAACTCCTGGGTTCAAATGATCTTGCTTCAGCTTCCCGAATAGCTGGGACTATAGGGGCCTATCACTACACCTAGTTAATTTTTTCTATTTTTCTTTTTTCTTTTTTTTTGTTTATTATTATTATTTTTTTGAGACAGAGTCTTACCATGTCGCCCTGCGTCACAGCTCACAGCAACCTTGGGCTTAAGCAATTCTCTTGCCTCAGCCTCCCTAGTAGCTGGGACTACAGGCGCCTGCCACAACGCCTGGCTATTTTTTTGCTACAGTTGTCATTGTTGTTTAGCTGGCCTGGGCCGGGTTTGAACCCCACAGCTTTGCTGCATGAGGCTAGCACAGTAACCATTGTGCTATGGGCACCAAGCCATTTTTTCTATTTTAAGTAGAAATGGGTCTTGCTCTTACTCAGGCTGGTCTCAAACTCATAAGCTCAAGTAATCCTTCTGCCTCGGCCTCCCGGGGTGAATTCAAGGCTAGCCTGGGCCAAAGAGTGAGATCTCTGCCTCTAAAAAAATAAAAATTAAAAAATTACATGCAGGTCAGGCACAGTGCCTCATGCTTGTAATCCTAGCACTTTGTAACGCTGGAGTAGGAGGATAGCTTGAGCCCAGGAGTTTGAGACCAGCCTGAGCAATGTAGAGAGACCCAGCCTCTACAAAAAAAAAAAAAAAGGTAAAATTTAGCCAGATATGCTGACTCACACCTTTAGTCCCAGCTACTCAAAAAGGTGAGGTGGGAGGAGTCCTGAACCCAAAGAGTTTGAGATCAGTGAGCTATGATGACGCTACAGCACTCTAGCTGGGATGACAGAGCAAGAAACTGTCTCAAATTATAAATAAACATGGAAAAGATAATAAAAAATAAACTGAAATGCAACACTGGTGAGGATTGTACTTTAGAATCTATCTATGGCTACATGCATAACATAGCACAAAGGCTAGTCAGGCATTCTGTAAATATTTATTAAATTTGTTGGTGCATTCATGCTTCCCTAGGTTGGACCTCTATGACTAACCCACAAAAAAAGTGTACTTCCTTTTCACTTAACAAAACATGTGGTCAGTGAGTATTCATGATCACACGAGGTTTGTTACTGCAGCACGTGACCGGGGGTATATCTAGAGAAGCAAGCCGCAAAGGAAACGTGTCTATAATGAAACAACGGGTTGGCGCTATAAGAAAGGGACCCATTTCTCCAAGAAAAGGAGGCAGGGCCTGGGCTGTGAGAGGCACCCACTGGGTGGAGGTGGGCGGAGGGATGGGCGGCTCCAGTGGGGAGGCGCGTGGGGACCCATGAGTAATCAGTAAACACTTGTAAATAAGTGACTCAAGGGATGACTTTGCTTTTTGTTTATTTATTATCGTTATTTGAAGGAAGAGCCTTCTGGCAGGGAGACCTCTTAGCTGTGTGGACCCGCAGTGCCGAAGCGTGTCTGCAGGGCTATTTTTTCAGAGGATGTGCTGCACGGTGTCCTGGGCTCTGCCAACCACGGTCCACAACCCTTCCTGTGTCTCAGACCTCCTCCGGTGGGGCCCAGCAGCGAGGCGCTTCTGGACTCCCCCGTGGTCAGCCAGACCCGGCCTGTGGGGAGCGTGGGCGGCCAGTGAGGCCTCGGCCTCCCCTGGGCTCTGAGAATCCCCCGGTGCTTGAGCGTTACAGTCGGGTCCCTGCGATCTGTCTGCAACACCGTGATAAGAAAGGCAGTCCTTACACCGAGCAAGGTCTGAAGGCTATGCCACTACGCCTTTGTTGCTGTTTTGAGACAGTCTCACTTTGTCGCCCTCCGTAGAGTGCCGCCGTGTCACAACTCACAGCAATCTCAAACTCTTGGGCTCAAGGGATTCTCTTGCCTCAGCCTCCCAAGTAGCTGGGACTACAGGGGCCGGACACAACGCCCGGCTACTTTTTCTATTTTTAGAGACCAGGTCTCGCTCTTGCTCAGGCTGGTGTGGAACCCTTGAGCTCAAGTAATTGCCCTGCCTCAGCCTCCCAGAGTGCTGTGATTACAGGCGTGAGCCGCTGCGCCCGTCACCCTCAGCCTTTTGAGACAGAGGTTACCTCTGTTCCCCCGGTTAGGTGGCACGGCGTCAGCCTAGCTCATCACAAACTAACTCCTGGACTCAAGCAATCCTCTCGACTAGGCCTTCCCACAGTGCTGGGACTACAGGCGGCAACCACCGTGCAGACTTAACTTTCTTAATTTTTAAAGTAGATCATATATTCACGTGGAACCAGAAGGTCACAGGGATGTTGGCCGCACCTCAGAGTCGCTCCCTAGGGGTCTCATGTGTGTCTCCCCACGTAACCCCGCCTGTCGCCAGGGGCGCAGGTGTACAGGTGCAGGTGGCGGCCTGGGTGCGTGCGGTGGGCCGGGCGCGGTAAGCTGGGCTCAGGGGACCGGTGGGACGTAGGTGGGCGGGCTCAGGGGCGTGTGACGCGCAGGTGGGCGGGCTCAGGGGACCTGTGGGGCGCAGGTAGGCGGGGCGCATGGGCGTGTGGTGTGCAGGTGGGCGGGCGAAGGTGCGGCCAGGCCGAGCTCCGGGGGCGCGGGGCAGCGGGCCTTTTCCTTGTAATGTTGGAGATGATGACAAGTCCTTGTTTACATAAACAAAAGGGTTATGGGTGCAGGTTAGGGTTGTAGTGGTTTCACTGCACTTGGAGAGCGGAGAAAATGTACACTTCCTCACTAGCTAATCCACTGTCGGAGTTCGGGCTCTTTGCAGGGGTCACTGAGCGGGGCTGGCGCGGTAGGTGGTGCGTGGGGTTTGTAGGCTAAAGGTGGGGACTTCGGCCCTCACTTGGGTCATCAGCGCTATTTTGCTCCTTGCTACTACAAAAACTGACGGTTTCTTTTCCTGAGCCGGCCATGGGCCCAGGTCTGGTCCGGACATTCTGGGTGTCGGATGGTCGTGGAGGAGTGTATCGGACCCGGGCGGGGTTTCCTGGAGCGGCGAGGCCAGGAGCCTCTCGGCCCCATCTGGGGCGGGGCCAGGCCGCCGGGGGCGGAGCCGCGCCCGCGCGTGCGCAGAGCGCGGCGCGCGGCGGCCGGCGGTCAGTCGGGCCGGCATGGCGGTGTGCGCTCGCCTCTGTGGCGTGGGCCCGTCGCGCGGATGCCGGCGCCGCCAGCAGCGCCGCGGTCCGGCCGAGACGGCAGCCCCCGACAGCGAGCCGGACACGGACCCCGAAGAGGAGCGCATCGAAGCGACGCAGGCCGGGGCGGGGGGCGGCCCGTGCGCGGGCCCCTCGCCGTCGCCCCCGCGCTGCTCGCTGCTGGAGCTGCCGCCCGAACTGCTGGTCGAGATCTTCGCCTCGCTGCCCGGCACCGACCTGCCCAGCCTGGCCCAGGTCTGCACCAAGTTCCGGCGCATCCTCCACACCGACACCATCTGGAGGAGGCGCTGCCGGGAGGGTGAGTGGGGACGTGGGCGGGGGGGCGAGGGCCCACCGGGCTGGGGAGGTATGGCAGGGCCTGGCGTGGCGGGGGGCTCGAACCTCTGGGAGGTGGCGAGGGCCGCCGGGGCCGGGGTCCTAGGAGGGGCGGGGTCTCCCTGGTGCGGAGGGTCCTGGCCTGGTGGGGTGTTCCGGCCTGGGTCAAGGTGGGAGCGGACCGAGGCTGGGGATGCCCAGGGCGCGGGCCCGAGACTGGATGTTCCGGGGTGCCGGTAGGAACTCGCCGCGGTGTTGCCCACGTTGGGGGTCCTGGGCGGGGTTTAGGGGCGCCCCGAGAAGCCGGGCCCAGGAGGGAGGCGTTAGCCGGACCTATGAAGGTCTGGGCGGGGCACAGGCTGGCGTCTGGAAGTTCCTCTGCCCCTGCTGGGGTACTGCCTGGGGCTCCTCGAGGACCACCACGGGAGAGTAGGGGTGAACTTGAGTAGGTTACGGGGCACAGGTGTCCCGCTGTGGGGGCTCTTGGTGGGGGGCCCAATGTCTGCCTTCTGCCCGTTTGGGTTTATTCTATCTCGAGAGTTGTGTGTACGCAGGTCTGCGGACGGGATTACTTTTGTATGGAATCACGGGAAGAAAGATTTATTTAATCTAGAGTTCAAAGCTCTCTGCGTGTAAATGTTGGCAGATCAGTGATGTTCAGTCAGCTCTCATATTTTGGTAAGAAAACATTCAAACAAAGCAGAACAGCAAGGGAAAAAGTAAAACTGATGAGAAACTCCGGCAAAGATAAACTGCCCTAGAATTTTTAGACCTCTCTCCATATACACACGTAGAGTCGTGTACACATTTTTACCTAAATGATACCATACCGTATATGCTCTCCTAGAGATAGTGTAGGAAACGGTCCCAGTATCCCCTTGCCTGCATCCAGGGCAGACGCATCTCTGATAAACTTTCAAGTTAGCAATTTCTCCTTGTTATAAACTAAGCTTCAAGGACTACTTTGTGCATTTGATAGGAATGTAGGAGATTTATATGTTATCTTCTAGAACTTCTGAGGTTACCTTCTTAGGGGCTGCACTTCCAAAAGTGAGATTGCGGAGGTAGCAGTATTTCTCAGTGATAAAACCTTTGCTACCCATTGTAAACCCCAGGAAGTCTGCATGAGAAGGACCCTTCCCCAAATCTTCCCTAACAGTAGGGATAGTCATCTTCAACAGCTAGTGGTCAGGGCGCCAGGTTTGGGGTCAGCCACTTTGGTTTCTAGCCCAGGCTCTGATTTATCTGCTGTAGATCCCAGAGAAGTTGCTTGGCCTTCTCAAGTCTTTTTTTTTTGTTTGTTTGTTTGTTTTAAGAGGCAGAGTCTCACTTTGTTGCCCTTGGGTAGAGTGCTGTGGCATCACAGCTCACAGCAACCTCCAACTCCTGGGTTTAGGTGATTCTCTTGTCTCAGCCTCCTGAGTAGCTGGGACTACAGGTGCCTGCCACAATGCCTGGCTATTTTTTCTTGCGGTTTGGCCGGGGCCAGGTTTGAACCCACCACCCTTGGTATAGGGGGCCAGTGCCCTACTCATTGAGCCACAGGCAGCAGCCCATTCCCAAGTCTTAGTAGGGCTTAGTGGAAACTGCTGCTCCCAGACAGTCACCTGAGGGCTGATGGGATTGAGTGTGTAGTCCTTCACTCCGCGTGGCAGCTATTTGCTTCTGATGCTCCTTGGCCATTACTATGGCTCCTTTTGTGAATTTCTTATGTGTGTTTTTTGTCTCTTTTTCTCTTAAAAATTTGTAAGAACTCTGGATATTAGTCATACAAATCTTTTGTAATTTGTGTAGCAAGAAAGGTTTTTATATATTTTAAAATTGAGGAAAGTTCTACTTTCTCTTTCCCTATGAACTCTGCCTTTACACTTGCTTTGTTTTGCCTTCTTTTTTTTTTTTTTTTTTTGAGACAGAGTCTCACTATGTCACCCTGGGTATCACTGGGTATCAGTGCTGTGGTATCACAGCTCACAGCAACCTTAAACTCTTGGGCTTAAGCGATTCTCTTGCCTCAGCCTCCCAAGTAGCTGAGACTACAGGCACCTGCCACAATGCCTAGCTATTTTTTGTTGCAGTTGTCATTGTTGTTTGGCAGGCCTGGGCTGGGTTCGAAACTGTCATCACAGGTGTATGTGGCTGGCGCCCTGGACGCTGAGCTACAGGCATGGAGCTATTTGTTTATGCCTGTAAGACTCAAATCCATCACATTTCATTGTGCTTTGAAGTTTTTCCATCTGTTAGCCAAACCTGGATAGTGATCTGGGGGGTGGGGGGTGTTTGTCTTCGGAGAACTGTAAGGTATATATGGGTCAACTCTAGGATCAGAGAGTAACAGATGTTTCGTGTAATGAAAAAAAATCAGGCCTGGTGGTTTAGGCCTGTAATCCCAGCATGTAGGGAGGCCAAGGCATGCGGATTGCTTGAGACTGGCCTGAGCATGATAAGGAGACTCTGTCTCTACAAGAAATACAAAAAAATTAGATAAATGTGTGGCACATGCCTGTAGTCCCAGCTACTCGGGAGTCTGAGGCAGAAGAATCCCTTGAGTCCAAGGCTACAGTGAGCTATAATGGCACCACTGCATTCCAGCTGGGGTGACAGTGAGACCTTGACTCAAAAAAAAAAAAAAAATCAGAGATATGCCACAGAGTAAAATTGACTGGAGTTTGGAATTGCAGTTCAGGATAAGTTTCTAACAGAAATGTGCAGAGTCCTGATGGAGACGCAGGAAGAAGTGGGAGCAGACATAGATAGGCCTGACACAGTCAAGGCGTGTCATCACGAGGCATTGCGGTTTGTGGCCAAGGAACTGTAAATTTTCTCATTTAATCCAGTATCTGCCGAGATCTCTCTACTTTTTTAATTTTTATTTCTAGGGTTTTTGTTTGTTTGGAGGTAGGGTCTTGCCCTGTTGCCTAGGCTAGAGTGCAGTGGCATCATCAGACTTTACTGCAACTTCAAACTCTTGGGTTAAAGTGATCGCTCTGTGTTAGCCTTCCAAAGTATTAGGATTATAGGAGTGAGCCACTTCCCCCAGCTTCTCCACTTTCAATATTCCCTCTTTAAGAATCGATGCCAATGCAAGAATGGAGGAGTCACAATCCAATGTACTCTATTCTAATATGCAGGCAGCAGATGAGCTAATACAAGGGGTGGGGTAGTGCAATGAGCAAGTCGAGAGAGGGGAAGTGGGTGGGGGCTGGGGAGGTCAAGGTGTACAGCACACCTCTTGGGGGTGGGACACAATTATAAGAGGGACTTTAACAAATGCAATCAGTGTTACCTATTTCATTGTACCCTCAATAAATCCCCAAACAATAAAAAAAATTTAAAAAGTGGTGCCAATTTGGGCGAAAACCAGCATGTTATTTTATTTTACATTTGCTTGATAACTAGTGAGAATACTTTTTTTTAAAGTACTTATTTCTGTTCTCTTGCATAGGTCTTTTTTTTTTTTGAGACAGAGTCTCTGTCTCCCTAGGTAGAGTGCGGAGGTGTCATAGCTCACAGCAGCCTCAAACTCCTGACCTCAAGTGATCCTCCTGCCTCAGCCTCCTAAGGAGCTGGGACTATAGGCAAGCACCACAACGCCTGGCTAACTTTCTTTTTTATATTTTTAGTAGAGATGGGATCTTGCTCTTGCTCAGGCTGGTCTTGAACTCCTGAGCTCAAGGGATCCTTCTGGCTTGACCCTCCCAGAGTACTAGGATTACAGGTGTGAGCTACCACGCCAGGCCTTGAATGAGTCTTAAAAAAAAAAAAAGAAAAATAGGACTCAGCTCATGCCTGTAATACAACTTGAGCAACATAGCAAGATACCATTTCTACAAAAATTTAAAAACTAGCTGGATGTGGTTGCAGGACACATGTGGTTGTAGTTCCACTTACTTGGGAGGCTGAGACAGGAGAATTGCTTGAGCCAGAAGTTTGAGGCCATAGTGAACACTCTAGCCTGGGTAACAGATGAAGACCTTATCTCTAAAAAAAAAACCCTTATATATGTGGTTTTTGATTAAAAATGTGTGTGTGTGTGTGTGTGTGTGTGTGTATATTTAACATATATACTTATATATATATTTTGTTTTTGTAGAGACAGTCTCACTTTATTGTCCTCGGTAGAGTGCCGTGGCATCACATAGCTCGCAGCAACCTCCAACTCCTGGGCTTAGGCAATTCTTTTGCCTCAGCCTCGAGAGCAGCTGGATCTATAGGCAACTGCCACAACACCTGGCTATTTTTTTTGTTGCAGTTTGGCCAGGTCCGGGTTCAAACCCACCACCCTCAGTATATGGGGCCCGGCGCCCTACTCACTGAGCCACAGGCACCACCATATTTGCACTTTTTTCATCTTTGCCTTTTTTTCTTCTTTTTCTTTGATTTATAGGTTTTATTTATACAGTCCAGATAGATTTTAGTTTAATATATTACAAAACGTTTTTCATTTACAGTCATTTTTTTTTTGTTTTTTGAGATAAGAGTCTCACTATGTCACCCTTGGTAGAGAGCCGTGGCGTCACAGCTCACAGCAACCTCAAACTCTTGGGCTTAAGTGATTCTCTTGCCTCAGCCTCCCATGTGGCTGGGACTACAGGCGCCCACTACAAAGCCTGCCTATTTTGTTATTGTTGTTGCAGTTGTCATTGTTGTTTAGCTGGCCTGGTTGGTCTAACCCAACCCCACCATCCTCAGTGTATGTGGCTGGCGCCATAACCACTGTGCTATGGGCCCTGAGCCAGTCATTTGGATTTTAACTTCATTTTTAATGACTTATGTGAAATTTCCAACTTTAATCCAAGTTACAGATTTTAAAACTTGTTCTTATGTGATGTTTTGTCAGAGCAAAGGCATGGTTGACAGAGTGGTCCTCAGCTCCCTGGGTCATTCTGGCAGCTCCCTCCACTGCCCCGCTGAGGGTTACATGTGTCTCCTTTTGTTAGGCTAATTTTGTTTGGAATTATGTTTACAGATAGTCCTGTGTGAAAGGACTTTTATTTCTGGGAGCCCCAAAACTCATCTTTCCTGAAGTGGACATGTTTGTGGTGGATACTAATAAGGCCGAGGGCAAGTCAGTTTAAGTAAAAACAGGGCTGGTCCCAGGCTGTTTCCTGCCAGGGCCTAACGCTGGTTCTGATATTTAGTGTTTTGGGAGAGTGAGTGAGGCTAATTTGTGGGTTTACAGTTTACACTTAGCATGTTTGCCTCCTGTATTTTAATGACTGGATTTCCTAAAAACAAGCCACAGAAATGGGAGTGGGAGAGAAGAAACTCCTGCCTGAGTTAATTTATTGTTTCAGAGAATTTGCCCTTGATTATCTCTCATGGTGTGGACCAGGTGTGCACGGTCAAGAGCTATTTCTAAAGTGACTTGGGGCAGGGAAAGTAGCTATTCCTAGTGCATGTCAAGTGAGGGGCTCATCTTTCCTGTGTCCTGTTAGCAGTCCATTGTTTTGACCCCGCTTTGGCCTTACTCACCTCCCCTGTTTTGGAGATGGAGTGACTCAGGCTGACATTGGTGTTGGGGCATCTTGGAACTGGTGAGTTAAGCATTTTCCAGTAGTGTTTCTCTGGGCAGGTGGAGGGAAGTTCCTACTGAAGCCCAATGGTGCTCCCAATAGCAGGGCAAGCACATAGCAAATAGGTTTCCCTGTGCTGGGGAACCAAAACCAACCCACCCCAGCCTCAAGGCTTGGCCAGGCAGTGAGGTATCTGGCTCTTGGCTGCAGGCCTCCTACAGGCCCTGCCTGGAGGACTGTAAATAAGCTTTTTCCCAGAGAGCCGGGGGCAGAAGCCAGCTGCTCCTACTGCCTTTGCCCAGCTGAGCTTTTCCTGGTTAATGCTTCACCCTTCAGTGGGTGGGTCTGTGTGAGTTTTGAAATGCTAGCTCATTTTGACACTGTTTATTTGTGAAATACTTCATGAAGTCTGCCTAAGGCTGATGAATTTTGAAATTTCAAACCATAATTCTAAATCAGAATATTCAAATAATAACAAAAGAGAAGATTTTTTTTGTTGTCGAGACAGAATCTCACTCCGTTGCCCTGGATTGAGTTCGGTGGCATCATAGCTCACAGCGACCTCAGACTCCTGGGTTCAGGTGATGCTCCTGCCTCAGCCTTCAGAGTAGCTGGGGCTTCAGGTGCCTACCATGATGCCCAGCTAGTTTTTCCACTTTTGGTAGAAACATGGTCTTGCTCTTGCTAAGACTGGGCTCAAATTCCTGAGCTCAAGTGATCCTCCCACCTGGGCCTCCCAGAGTGCTGGGATTATAGTCATGAACTGAACTACTGTGCCTGGCCACAAAAGAGAGATTGTAAGAAAAGAGGAAATGTTTATTTTCCCCTCCACACCGATCTCCAGGTAGTGGGGTTGGGGGGCACGGAGATTGAGTATTACATAGCTTTATACCTGCCAGTGTCATTTATAACGTGCCCGTTTCTCCCTTGATGGTAAATGCAATAATACTTGTGTAGTATTTTGATTGGTTTAGAGTCTAACCTGAGTTTAAATTTCATCATAACTAGAAGCACCTTTTCTCTGTATAGGTGATTGAACTTAGGTTCTCCAGCTTTATGTTGGTGTGGAGACAGTGCACATTTGGTAGAAACTATACATCAGGTCCCATTCCTTCTATCATTTTCAGTGGATTACTCAATAAATTACATTAGATATGTAACATTTTATTACCAAATGGGCTTTGTATTAGATGATTCTGCCCAGCGGCAGGCTGATGGAATTGTTTTGAACGTGTTTACAGCAAGCGAGGCTAAGTTGTGATGTTGAGTAGGCTAGGTATATTCAGTACAGTTTCTTTCTTTTTATTTTTTTTATTTTTTTTTTATTTTTTGTGATTTTAGAGACAAAGTCTCTTGCTGGGCTGGAGTGCAGTAGTGCTGTCACAGCTCCCTGTAACTTCAGACTTCTGGGCTAAAGGTATCCTGCCTCAGCCTCCTGAGTAGCAAGGTGTCCAGGGATACGCCACCATGTCTGGCTCAGTTTTACGTTTTTTGTAGAGATGGTGTTTTGCTGTGTTGCCCAGCCTGGTCTCAAACTCCTGAGCTGAAGCATTCCTCCTGCCCCTGGTTACCACGGTGCTGGGATTATAGGAGGGAGTTGCCACGCCCAGCCACAATGCATTTTCTTTTCTTTTCTTTTTAAACTTAATTTATTTTATTTATTTAACTTTTATCTTTTTTTCTTTTTTTTTTTTTGCGGTTTTTGGCCGGGGCTGGGTTTGAACCCGCCACCTCCGGCATATGGGGCCGGGGCCTTACTCCTTTGAGCCACAGGCACCATCCCTTCTTTTTTTTTTTTTTTTTTTGAGACAGAGTTTCATTGTGTTACCCTCGGTAAAGAGCTGTGGGGGTCACAGTTCACAGCAACCTCAAACCCTTGGGCTTAAGTGATTCTCTTGCCTTAGCCTCCCAAGTAGGTAGGACTATAGGCACCCGCCACAACGCCCGGCTATTTTTTTGTTGCAGTTGTCATTGTTGTTTAGTAGGCCTGGGCTGGCCTCGAACCTGCCAGCTCCGGTGTGTGGGGCTGGCGCCTTGCCCACTCATATTTGGGCGAAGTCTGTGCATTTTCAGTGTATTATGTTCTCTACTTCTGGTGCCTTTATTGGGATGTAACCCCATCATAATTCAAAGAGTATCTGTAATGTCTGATCTTTATTTACAATAAAAATGGGCAATTAAAGACTAGTATTTAATTTTTTTTGCATGCAGGAGAAAATGCTGTTTCTGTTCTTTCTGATTGCCTGATGCAAAATCTGAAAAATGTGTCTTTTATTAAATTTGGCTGAAATTGGAGGAGTCATCCCAGGAAGAGGAAGTGAGCAAATTGCTGGTTTTAACATCAGCTTTAGACTTGGGAGGGAGAGTCACTTCGTCTTAGGGGTTTGAGTCCGGGCTAGGAATATGTGTGGCTGCTCTTAAGTGGACACTTGCTGAGCCCACCAGTCATGATGGAAGGGGCAGTGGGTTGGCATCTGGGTAAACAGTGTCTGGGTCATAGAAACCCAGTGACTGAGCCTGGAAAGGAGGGCCTTTGTTGGGGGTGTGGCAGGGTGTTGGAGCTGTTGGGAAAGCCCTTTGCTCTCTCCTCTGCTTCGCCACTAGGAAGGGAGGACAGTTCTGTATTTTTGCAAGTCAAGTGTTGTACACTGCTTTATAGAGCACAGCAGAAGGGTACCGGGAAGTGATGCTTCTTATGGGACGTTGTTTTTATCCCTACCACCTTGGTCTGGTGCCCAGAGAGCGTTGACTCAAGGGTTCCATCCCCCTGTATAAGTGGAAAGACCCTGGGGACTTGCCAAGAGGAATTAATTATTTGTCAGCAGTCCAGGCATTGCAGTTTCTACCGTTTCTCAGCATCTGGGTTTGTCTCTCCCATTGGAAAGGGCTTATAAACACAGGAAGGGCTTCTGGGAGTTTGGAGAGGAACAAGTGTCTTCTTGAAAAACAAGTCCGTTCCTTCCTCCCTCCCCTTTCTGGAGTGGCCAGGATTTGGAACTCATGAGTCAGCATCCTTGGACAGAGATGCCTTCCCTGGTCACCTTGGGGAGATGGAACAGAGTATCAGTCAGGACGCATGAGGGCTACTTGGTGTTAGGGGGGGAGAGGAGGTGCCCAAAACCTCAGGGAAGGTCCAGGGCAAAGGGGTTCCAGGGGGTCACTCACAGGTGAGTGAGCAGCTTCACAGAGTGGGTGTCCATGCCCTTTGGGAAGAGTGTCTGGGGGTGACGGACAGGCCTTAGTGGGAGGGCGGCTCCCTTGGCCAGTCAGTGGGAGCTGGACAGAGCTGGAGGTCACCCAGCTTTAAAGTGGCTTCTCCAGGCTCCTGTCTCAGACTGACTGAGAAGTAAGTCTCACTGACTCCAGAGACAGTCTCAGCTGTCCGGTTCAGCGTCCCACATGCTGGTATTTAATGGGAGACACCCAGGAATTGTGCCCAGGTTTTATTTTATTTTATTTTTTATTTTTTGAGACAGAGCCTCAAGCTGTCGCCCTGGGTAGAGTGCTATGGCATCACAGCTCACAGCAACCTCCAACTCCTGGGCTCAAGCGATTCTCCTGCCTCCGCCTCCTAAGTAGCTGGGACTATAGGCGCCAGCCACAACGCCTGGCTAATTTTTGGTTGCAGCCGTCATTGTTGTTTGGCGGGCTTGGGCTGGATTCGAACCTGCCAGCTCAGGTGTATGTGGCTGGCGCCTTAACCGCTTGAGCCACAGGCGCCAAGCCTTATTTTATTTTTTTAATTTTTATTTTTTGTAGAGACAGAGTTTCACTTTGTTGCCCTCAGTAGAGTGCTGTGGCATCACAGTTCACAGCAACCAGCTCTTGAGCTTAGGCGATTCTCTTGCCTCAGCCTCCCAAGTAGCTGGGACCATAGCTGCCCGCTGCAACACGTGGCTATTTTTTTTGTTGTTGCAGTTTGGCTGGGGATGGGTTCGAACCCACCACCGTTGGCATATGGGGCCAGTGCCCTACTCACTGAGCCACAGGTGCCGCCCATGGGTCCAGGTTTTAATTTTTACTTCCTGTCCTGGGGTGAGCTGGCTGCAGGAGCACCATTGTTTTTCTAGATTTGTGCAGGCTCGGTGGTGGCTGGGCCGGGTGTGTCGGGGACGCACAGCACAGGGTTGAGGCCCCAGCTCATTCTCTGCACCTTAGCTTCCTTGTAACCACAGAGGCAAAAGGGTTTTAGCTGCATTTCCTAAGGGTTCTCACTGTCCCTGGTTTAGTATGGACCCAAATGCAGTCTCCCCAATCAATAGTGCCTTTCAGTTTTATTTGGAAGACACTGAGTTCAGAGCTGGCAGGACACCCACCATCAGGTTCCTCCAGCCCGTGTCCTTGACCCCTCCTTCTTGAGAGCCACAGTCCTGGCCAGCTTCGGCACGTTCCCTATGGCACCATGGCTGCCTCTGTCCCCTTACATGGGGTGCAAGCCCTCTTGTTGGACTCGGCCACCTGCACACCCAGCACCCCCTCTGCTGGCTCCACTCTCCTGTGCTGACCCCAGTCTGGCATCTTCACGGGATGCCTTTCTCTTTTGAGAGTGTGACGTGCCCACACAGGGTGCAGAATCGTGACCTGTGTCTCGCGTCACCTCCTGCCTTCTGCCTCTTCTCTTCTCGGGAGGACCCTCAGGAGGCAGCTGGGTCTCCCTGGGCTGCCAGGAGGAGAGGAGGAGGGAAAGGGGGGGGCAACAGAGGGGCCCGGGTTGCAGGCTGCAAGTTTGTCTCTGTAACCATTGTGCCCAGCAGTGAGCTCTGGTTGGTGGCCAGAGATCGGTGGCCCCGGGTACGTGAGTCACCAGGGGGCACAGCTTCAGTGGTACCTGGATTCAGGCCAGATTATTGGAGTGTTTTGTTTCTCTGGGCAGTTTTCTGGTTGGAGTATTTGAAGTGGCAGTTTAATTTAGCCCCTTACCCATTTTTTGAGTGGACAGTTGAGGGTGTTAAGTACACTCACATTGGTGTGCAGCCATCCATCCCCAGAGCTTTCCCACCTTCCGGACTGTACGGGTAGATAGCGGCTCCCTGCTCCCTGCTTCTCCACCAGCCCCAGCAGGCTCCTCTCTGTCTCTGCCTTTAACTCTTGCCGGGGCTGCATGTACGCGGAATCAGACACTTGTGCTTTTGTGACTCGCTTATTTCATTCAGCAGAGTTGCCTCTGGATCAGCTCTCGCCAGGAGCTCCTTCCTTTTTAAGACTGAGTAATGTTCCATCGCGTGGCAAGACCACATTCTGTTCGTGCACTCACCTTGCACCTTCTGGCTGCCGGGAATACTGTTTCTGTGAACATGGGTGTGGAGTATCTGTTTGAATCTCTGCCTTTCATCTTTAGGGTATGTACCCAGAGGTAGACTTGCTTTATTATGTAGTAATTCTAAGCTAACTTTCCTGAGGCACTGTCCTATTAGTTTCTACAGTGTGATTATTTAATTTTGTACATTTCTTTAAGTCCAGTTTACCCAATTTTTCCCTTGTTTCAGCTTTTGTTACTGTGTTGCCATCTCTGCAGTATACTTTCCAAAAAGTTTCATAAGTCACTTTAATCTAGTAAAAGGAAATGGAGTAGCAGGGAAACTTTTTGAGGTGACAGCCAGCAACCCCAAACCCCTTACTGAAGAGGCGGCTGGCCCTCTATGCTAACTGTAAATCACCTTGGCTAAGACCTGGGCAGAAGGAAGGAGTCAGCACTTGTTAGTTTTTCTGGAAGGAAGGGTACATAGTTGGCTGAAAGTGCACTGGCCTTAAAGCCATTTTAAAACTTAGGAGGAGGTTTATAGAATAGTAAGAGGATATGGAATTGTTCTGAGCCACAATAAAAAGAAATACTTTTTCCATCGTGGAAAATAGTGAATGTTTCTTATAGGAGTAGTTGGGTCAGAGTGACATTTCACTCTGATGTGCTCATCATGACCTTTGGGAGACAATAAGAAAAACTAAGGATTGCAGTAGTTATTAGCATTAAATCATAATTTTGCTTTTCTTTTGTTTTTAATTTAATTGTATTATTATTATTATTTTTGAGACAAGAGTCTCAAGCTGTCCCCCTAGGTAGAGTGCCGTGGCTTCACAGCTCACAACAACCTCAAACTTTTGGCCTTAAGTAATTCTCTCGTCTCAGCCTCCCAAGTAGCTGGGACTGTAGGCGCTCGCCACAACGCAGTTGTCATTGTTGTTTTAGCTGGCATGGGCTGGACTCGAACCCATCAGCCTCTGTGTATGTGGCCGGTGCCCTACCCACTAAGCTATGGGTGCTGCCCCTTCTTGTTTTTTTTTTTTTTTTTTTTTTTTTTTGAGACAGAGCCTCAAGCCGTTACCCTGGATAGAGTGCTGTGGCATCACAGCTCACAGCAACCTCCAATTCCTGGGCTCAAGCGAGTCTCCTGCGTCTGCCTCCCAAGTAACTGGGACTGCAGGCGCCCGCCACAATGCCCGGCCATTTTTGGTTGTAGCCGTCATTGTTGTTTGGCGGGCCCGGGCTGGATTTGAACCTGCCAGCTCAGGTGTACGTGGCTGGCGCCTTAGCCCGTTGAGCCACAGGCGCCGAGCCCCCTTCTTGTTTTTTTTTTTTTTTTAATGGCAGTTTTGTGGGTGCTTTATTGAGTCATCAAGTTCGTCTCTCTGTTGTTACCAGCACAGAGTGTTGCGCACTGTAGATATTTATGGTGGCCTTGGGCTCTGCTAACGTCGTCCTGGCTGGAAATCATGGCGTCATTCAGAAGTCTGAGGGTGGTTGAAAGGCATGTGTCGGACTCAGTGAAAACTCATGAAGTCCAGTCTCCCTCCTCAGCATTGTGAGCAGAGAATCTGCCCAGATGCCTTGCCAAGGGCAAGGTTTTGACTTGTGGCACCATAAACACGGGGCTGTGATTTCTGGCGTGTGACCCTTGGTACCGTGGACCAGAGTGTCTCACCAGCAGCATTAATACATAGACAAAAATGTGTGTGCGGGGGGAGGAAGAGGACCAGCTGGCAGTCAGCAAGTCCTCAGTGAGGCTGAACTGCGCCAGTAGCCTGCTGGGACCTAGCAAAGAAGAAGACCTTTTAAACCCGCACAAGATACACAGAAGCACCAAGCTTGTGCAGTGGAGAGTTTTGAATTGCATCTTTTGTATAGGAGGAGAACAAGGTGTGCTCAGGGCGAGTCAGGCGAGTGGTGACAGCTGACTGGCAGGCTGGTGAGGAGCTGCTGGGCTGCATTCAGCAGCACCCTGCTCTCCCCCAGACCTGAGAGGGGCCTACAGAGGGCAGAGCTGCTCAGCCAGGGTCCACTCTGCTGGACACTGAGAGGAGGGAGGCCCTTGCACTGGCCGAGGATGGGTGTTGTGCAGGGATCTGGGTGTGTTGCAGGTGCTCAGTTGCTATTGCACTCAGGTACCATTTTATCCCTGTGCCGCCCGCATCCACAGCAACCTTTTCATTTCCCGTGGGTCCCTGCTTGTTTTCACGTGCTCTACGGTAACTGCACACCTGTCTGGCAGAAGAGTGAGCAGGTGGTTCTGTCTGGTAGTTGATGAGACCTCAGCTTCAGGTGGTGAGGCCTCCGTATCACACGTGTCCACACACATTTCTTCACATTCGCAGGGAGGTGCTCTGGATACCCTCTGTCTGACCTTCAGACCCCTGTCCACTGTGCTGCCGCCCTCCTCTCCAGCCCGCACCTCCTGGATCAGCTCAGAGGCACTGGCAGGGGCAGGGGGGAGGACAGGCTGTGCCTTCCACGGCCCTGGCTCCTGTTGGGGCCTTCCAGTCCAGCTCTCATAGCCCCTCCCTCTGCCTCTCTCTTGGTGTAGCCGACATCTGGGGAAACAGTCCCCTCTGTGTGCTCTCCTCAGGTTCCCTGTGAAACCCACCTGCGTCCTGACACAGCCCAGCAGACTCCTGTTAGGGCCCAACTGCTGTCTGGTTTCTAGGCCTTTTTTCTTGTTTTTGTTTTTGTTTGTTTGTTTTTTTCTCCATATAGATGTTTCTGAGGGCTCCAGAGAACAACCCTCTGTGTCTGGAAGTGTGTCCCCTTTCTCTGCAGCAGAGTCGAGTCGTCCCTGGGCAGCTGGCCCATCTGCCCTCCTGTGCCCTTGCTGCAGGTGACAGCACATGATGGATAACCCTGTTTGCTGGGCTCGGTCTCCCAGTTTTCCTGCCACCTTCTGTGGTGTGCGGCCATCTCTCTTGCTTGTCCTGGCAGCATCTCTGCACCGGGGGAGGCCTGGTGCCCGCTTTCTCCCCTGGAGCCCTTTAGTCCCTCCTGCTCTGGTCGCCAGGCCTCCACCCTGTCTGGGTCCTCCTCAGGCCCTCACCACCACTGTGGCATCTCTTCTTGGGAGGGTTTACAGTACGGAGTCTGGATTTTTCCCTAAACAAATCCTTTTCTCTAAAGGATTTAGAGAAAAATTAGAAGGAAGGGCAGAGTTCCCAAGTGCTCAAGTTCCCCTGCTGTTACCATCTTACATTAGATGGTAATTTGTTGTAATTAATGAGTTGATGTTGACATGTTTTGAACTTGAATCTGCACTCTAGATCTGCACATCCCTTTGGTTTCCCCTCCTGCACTTCCTCTGTCCCGTGGTCCCAGGTGACATGTGTCACGTCTCAGGCTCTTCCTTGCCTTGGTGGCCATGGCGGTTCTGAGGAGACAGGTCCTGTGAGCCAGTGCTCTGCTCCCTCCCTCGGGGCTGTCAGCCTGGGGAGGGGAGGTGCCCTTCTCAGTCCTGTCAGGGTCCCCGCTGTCCACACGGCCAGTTGCTGCTTGTGTGGAGGTGGCCGCCTGGCCGACGGTCCCTCTGGCTCTGAAGCTCCTCTTTCTCTCCTTCCTCACCGTGTGTGCCCCACGTGAGGGCAGGGTGGCTGCAGGTCTGGTTTGCTGTCCTTGTGCAGGGAGATTGGTCTGTTCTCACACGGGGCCATCTTTTTTTTTCCCACTTGTTGCCCTTGGTAGAGCGCTGTGGTGTCAACAGCTCACAGCAACCTCAAACTCTTGGGCTTAAGCGATTCTCTTGTCTCAGCCTCCCAAGTAGCTGGGATTACAGATGCCCGCCACAATGCCTGGCTATTTTTTTGTTGCAGTTGTCATTGTTGTTTAGCTGGCCTGGGCCGGATTTTCACCCGCCAACCTCAGTGTACGCGGCTGGTGCCCTACCCCCTGAGCTACCGGCGCTGCTACCAGCTCTCGCTCTTGCTCAGGCTGGTCTCGAGCTTGGGAGCTCAGGCAGTCCACTCGCCTTAGCCTCCCCAGTGATGGGATTATAGGCGTGAGCCCCCACACCTGGCCAACACGGGGCCATTCTTATCTGTCACAGTGATTGGAAGGTGCCACTGACACTTAGCAGGCAGAAGACAGGAGTGCTGGACTCTGTGAAGTGTCCCAAAGATTCCGCTTAGTGCATACTATGTCCCGCATGGCCTTCCCTGTGACTCAGGAGGTGACAGCCCTGGGCCAGCCACACTTGGCACCGTGTTTCTGTACACTGTGTTTTGTACACCATATGGTAACTGCCACCTGGGGGGAACTATCATGCTCAGAACTACCAGAAATTGAAGATTTGCTTTGCCATGGCAATGCTGTGCCTGGAGGGTGTACTGCAGAGGTACTGGAGGTGGGCGTGGCACTCTCAGTTTTGCCACCAGTCTTCCTCGGAGGGACCTGGCAGGTGCTGGGTGGTGTGGTGGCCTCCCGGCAGGCTGCAGTTCTTGCTCACAGCACTTTTGACCACACAACCTTGGATTTCTTCTTGATCTTACAGTTAGAGCAAAATTATGTGCGTAGATTAGTTTTCTTGCTTTCACTTGAGGACTGTGTCAAGCGTTGGCAAATACTTGTTTTGAGACAAGGGCATAGGTCCAATGAGGTGAGAACCTTTGTAGCCTTTGGTGCTGTGCAGGTGCAGCTCCCCTCCCTACCGCCCGCCCCACCCCCCTTCTTTTTTTGGAGACAGAGCCTCACTATGTCACCCTCAGTAGACTGCCTACCGTGGCATCACAGCTCATAGCAACCTCTCTTGCCTCAGCCTCCCGAGTAGCTGGAACTACTGGCGCCTGCCACAATGCTGCTGTCTCGCCCCTCCCTTTCTAGGCAAACTGGTCTGTCCTCTCCCCTGCCCTTCACTTTGAGTCTTTGCTTTCACAGATGAGGAAAGGCAGTTGCATTTAGCAAGAACAGCTTTTACTGTGTTCTTTAACTGAGTTAAAGAACATTTTTGTCACCTTATTTGTGAGCTTACTCTTTTTGGAAGTAGTGAAAGTTCTTTAAAAGCTGAAACAATTTTTCCGGTCTTTGGGGTGTCCTGAGGCCCTGGCTTAGGGGCCAGATATGCGTCTTAACATTGTTTTTATGGGGGATGAAAGAGGCAATTCTATAATTACTACAAATATCTCTATATCCTCACAGAAAATATTATAATTATTGGGTAATCTGTCTGATAATTTCTTATGTTTACCTGCAGAGTTAAACTAAATGATGATATGAGGCTAGGTGTTATAGCTCAGTGGGAAGGGCACCAGCCATATACACTGAGGCAGGCCAGTTCGAGCCTGGTCCGGTCCTGCTAAACAAAAAGGATAACTCCAACAAAAAAACAGCCGGGTGTTGTGGCAGGTGCCTGTAGTCCTAGCTACTTGGGAGGCTGAAGCAAGAGAGTTTGAGGTTGCTGTGAGCTATGATGCCACATCACTCCACCGAGGGCAACATAGTGAGACTGTCTCAAAAAAAAAAAAAAAAAAAAAGATGATATGAGTGGCCAGACCTCCTCTGAAGTCAGCTGTAATCTGTATGTCATATCTAATTGTTAGCCCTTCATTACAAAGGCCTGAGGTCTTGACTGACACTTCCCTTGGTGACCAGTGGACAGTCAGATGTCCCCCAGGCTCCTGGGTAGTTGGTTGGCCTTGGTGAGTGTTCAGCGTCGGAGCATTCCAACTTGCCCAGGCAATTTCACAGTGAAAGGTTTCCCTGGACTTTGGAATCCAGTGGGATGAGCTTGAACTGGTCCCTGTTTAGCTGCACACAGCCCCACCCCCAACTGTCTGTCATCCACGTCTGGAGAGCTTTCTGACTCTTTGTGGCAGAGACGGGACAGCCTACTTCTTAGCTTCCAGTCTGTCTGGACAAATTCTGTAGGGTCAGTCCCCTTCCAAACGAGGTCCCCTCTGTGGGACAGATGTGGGTCTCTGTCTGGTCCGTATGGCCTCAGTGTACCTGCAGCCGCCTTCTCCTCTGTGACTTCACAGAGATAACTTGACTCCAATAGTCTCTTGGAAGAGCAGCTTGTATTGTATCCAGCTCACTGAAATAAGATTTTAGCAGAGGGTGGAGGTGGATGCTCAAAGGCATGGCCTGGGCGGCTGTTGGCCCTGCACAGGGAGCCCGCCTGCCCAGCCCTGCTTGCCTCCTTGCAGACTTCTACCCATGTCCTCTTGCCAGCTGTGAATATTTGCTGATGAAGACTCTTTTTCTCCAGTTAGTACTGGAGAATGAGTTTAGAAGGGATTTAGAGGTGATTAGTGTAATCCCTAGAATTGTGAAGACAGTTACTGAGCTGAGCATTTCATCCTGGCTCTCCTTCTTGGAAAGTCCTGGTGGGGTCTCGCCATCCCATGGGCGTCTGAGCGTCTTTGACCTTGGGCACCTGACAGAGAGCTGTTTCCATTAAAACCTGTGTTGGCTCGGCGCCTTTGGCTCAAACAGCTAAGGCGCCAGCCATGTACACCTGAGCTGGCGGGTTTGAATCCAGCCCAGGCCTGCCAAATAACAATGACGGCTGCAACCAAAAAATGGCCGGGCATTGTGGTGGGCGCCTGTAGTACCAGCTACTTGGGAGGTGAAGGCAGGAGACTTGCTTGAGCCCAGGAATCAGAGATTGCTGTGAGCTATGATGCCACGGTACTCTATCCAGAGTGACAGCTTGAGGCTCTGTCTCAAAAAAACAAAACAATGTATTTCCATTAAAATCTGCGTGTTCTTGTATCCAGGTGTGCCTCAGGGATTGGAGAGCTTTCCTAAACCCACAGACAAGACTCTCCGGAGGAAATTCTGTAGTTTTCCTCACTGGTATTCTATCATTGACAAATTTTTACTCAAGAGATTCTGCCCAGTCCTGCTTCCACCTGGCAGGCAAATGTCCCGTCCCAACACATCTGAGACGTGCACAGCCGGGCACAGGGAGGTGGACTAGTGCACAGCCAGGCACAGGGAGGTGGACGTGCACAGGGGGGTGGACGTGCACAGCCGGGCACAGGGAGGTAGACTAGTGCACAGCCAGGCACAGGGAGGTGGACGTGCACAGGGGGGTGGACGTGCACAGCCGGGCACAGGGAGGTGGACGTGCACAGGGGGGTGGACGTGCACAGCCGGGCACAGGGAGGTGGACTAGTGCACAGCCGGGCACAGGGAGGTGGATGTGCACAGGGGGGTGGACGTGCACAGCCGGGCACAGGGAGGTGGACGTGCACAGCCGGGCACAGGGAGGTGGACGTGCACAGGGAGGTGGACGTGCACAGGGAGGTGGACTAGTGCACAGCTGGGCACAGGGAGGTGGACTAGCGTTGTCCTCTCCGTTGTTACAAGCAGTCTTTGGACTTTGTTACACTTACTTTGGGGTCATATCCCTGGCCCTGACCGAAGGGAGGACAAGGACCCTGTCCCTTGGGCTCGTTTGCAGTGAGGACAGGCTCCCGGGCTGTTTGCCATAATGGTAAAGTTATTGATAGATAAAGGTTTTGGTAGATTCCAATTTCAGCTCTCGCACGTCCATGTGATGCACAGTTAATTTTGTCTTTTAGTCTTTGTTTTTAGAGATAGGCTCTCACTCTGTTGCCCAGGCTGGCATGTAGCATGTGATCATAGCTCACTGCAGCCTCAAATTTTAGGGGTTCTTCCTGCTCAGCCTCTCTAGTCTCCAGTAGAAGGGATGACTGACACTGCTACCATGCTCAGGTAATTCAACCAGGTTATTTATTTATTTATTTATTTTTTGAGACAGGGTCTTGCTGTGTTGTCCAATCTGGCCTTGAGTGATCCTCCTACCTTAGTCTCTTGAGCACAGGTTACTTTTTAGATTTTAGTTTCTCATTTATAGTTAGCATACCTATTCCAAAAAGAAGATTGTTCCTCCCTCATATTTAATAAAGTTGAAACCTGAAAACTTATTTTTATTTGGAGTTCTTTTTTTGGAGGTGGTTACTTTTTTTTTTTTTTTTTAAAGAGACAGGGTCTCACTATGTTGCCCAGGCTGGAGTGCAGTGGCTATTCACGGGCGCGATCCCACTACTGATCAGCACAGGAGTTTTGACCATCAGCAATTCACAATCTGTGCTGTGCACATTTTCCTTTTTAAACGTAAAGAACTCCCAAATGTTAAACATCAACCTTCTAAAATATAACAAATACTATCTAGTCATTCTCTGCACTTCTAAAATAAACAATAGGAGAGATAAGCAAAATGTCATAGAATAATTCATAGATTAATATGCCCTACATTATAAAATTCGTCTATCACATGTCCTTCATGTGATGCCTGGCTGCCTTGAACTTCCAACCTGCTATTGCTTTCTGCACCAACCGGCCTGCTGAGTGAGTACTGAGAGCTCTATATTATAGGACAGCTCTGGGGAGATTGTGAATTACATGATGGCTGTCCTCACTGGGCCTCAGCTTCCTTCTCGTGAGGCCAGAGTCCTCACCTTAGAGGTGGTCGTGAGGACTTGCCGAGGTCCTCCCGAGAAGCCCTGGTTTGATGCCCGTGACCCCGTAAGTGCAAACTGTGGTGAGATCGTGCAGACTCCAGACCCTCCCTTCCTGTTCAGTACTCAGCGAGCACCGGCTGTCTGTTTTCCACTGACCATCTTCCCCGGCTGACCCAAAGCTCTAGTTCCTTTGTGGAAGTCACTTCCCCTCGCTCTGCCTATCTCCCCAGTGTTCAAATGGAGATGACACGGTGCCTGTGATGGGCCTGCTGGCCGGTCCAGCAATGCTGGGCAAGACTTAGCCTGGTGCCCATGTCAGATGCCTGGATAGGCTGATAGGACCAATGGACAGCTCTATGGGAGAGATTAGCTCAGCAGATGATTCCTTTCAGAGGCCACCGAGGCCTGAACTGGTTGAGCTGACAGGGTTGGGTGGGGATGTGTCAGGTGGTGACCGTGGATAGTGGAGCTGGGCTGCGAATGGGGACAGGAGCAGGAGCAGGAAGGTGCTGGCAGCCAGATTGAGGGCATGAAGAATGCAGTGGGGAGATGCCAGGGACCTTCACTGACCACTGGCCCAGGGCAGCCAGTCAGAGGGGACAAATGTCTACCTCCTCTCTCTGTCCGCACGGTGTCTGATGAAGGCCAACCACCTAGCTGATCTGCACAGCGTTGGTGGTGAGGTGAGGCGCGCCGGGCTGAGTAGTAGCCCCTTGTGGCCATCTGGACCCTAACGTCAGCGGGAACATGGCACTGTGTCCATACAGCTGAATTTCTGCCACACCTTATTCACAAACTAGGGATCATCCAGCTTGGTGTGGTTAGGTTTCTAGAACTCATTAGAACAGATAGTGCAGATTATTATTTCATTGAGGGCGACATTGGCAAAAATAGAATAATGGCTTCATCGGTGATTGAGGTCCCTTGAGGTCTCCAGATGAAAGACAGGCGCACTTGGGAGACAGCCCAGCTGCGTGTGCCTTCCCTGTCCTGGCTCCGCCGTCCATGGGCTATCCATTTCTCTTGCTTTGTCATTTCTCAGTTTTAAATTTCAGCAAATGTTTCTTGTTACAGAGTACGGTGTTTGTGAAAACTTAAGGAAACTGGAGATCTCAGGCGTGTCTTGCCGGGACGTCTACGCGAAGCGTGAGTAATCTGCACCCCACTGTTTGCTGCATACACAGCCCGCCTCCCCCAGAAGTGCACATCAGCCATGAATAGTGACGGTGCTGGCCCTCGCTTCTGTCTTCTCACACACTAACTTAACTTAATCTGCATCGTCAAGAGTGCTGGTGGTGACACCTCCAGCATGGGGGGGCTCTGTTCTCCCGTTGAGGGCGTGTCACTGACTTCCCCGTGCATCGTGGGGATAGGTCTCTTGCTAGGCATAAGGACCTTTGGATCTGAGAGCTATGGGCTACACAGGGATAGCTTTGTGCCTGTGGAGTTTCCCGATTCTCTGGTCCTGGGACTCCAGCCCCTTGGGATGTGGACAGACGATGGTGACCAGGGAACAAAGCTTTAGCTTTTAGGTTCAACCCTCAGTCACAGTGAGGCAGACCCATCTCTGGAACCCTCAGCTTCCAAGTTGAGCAGGGTGAGCCTCTAGCCCTGGTGCCTTGGTTTTGTTTGTTTGTTTCCGTTTTCCTTTTTTTTTTTTTTCCCCTCTTGTATTTCTACCTTTGTTCACCTGTTTCTTTTTTTGGTTTCTGAAGTCATGAAAGACATTAACCAAGCGCTTAGTATCCTTGCCCCCAGACTGCCTCCCCAGTGGCCTTTCTTCAGTGCTGGGAGTGTTCCCATTGCTTGCCTGTTGGCAAAGCTGCAGGCTTTTTGGGTGGTCCAGTGGTTTCATCTTCCCACTGCTCTCTGGGTTTGTTAAGCCATTTGACCCCAGTTGTTTCAAAACATCATTAAGACAGATTTCTCTCCCAGAGTTGTAAACACCAGAAGTGACGTCCTGGTGGGGACCCAGGTGTGTGTGCCTGCCCAGCTGTCAGGGCCGCCTGGGACAGTGCACATGTGGGGCCCGTCTTAGCCAGGGGCAGAGAGGGGACAGGCCCAGGGACATCGGGAAATGACAGCGTCTCTCTGTGGCCCAGGCTGGAGTGCAGTAGCTCAGTCACACCTCACTGCAGCCTCAGACTGCTGGGTTCAAACCACTCTTTCCTGAGTTCTGGGGCTGCAGGCATGGCCGCTGCACCTGGGTGGAGATTGTTCACTGCTGATTCTTGACCCCTTCAAAAGTTATGCAACACGTAGAGCGAACACTCACATTACCTGTACTAGCCAAGGTGAAGTTCAGTTTTCGTTTTCACAATACGGGAACTATGTTTTTATGGATTTGTACCGAAGGCCATATCTAGGGTAAAATTCTTATTTAACTTTGGGAACTGGTTAGAAGAAGATGAATTTCAGTCCCTGGAATAGGCCTCCGAGGTGGCCAGCCTTGGTGTAGCAGTGATGGCCTCTACCTTGGAATTAGCAGTCTGGGAACGTCACCTTTATTGAAAAGCAAAACAAACGCACACAGCAAAGGCGAAGGAAGATGGGCTGGGCACAGCGAGTATCTCCCAGGCTGGACTCCTGTGTGCCCATCCCAGATACCCACTGGCCACAACATCCGCCCTCACCCTTCTGAACCCTGGTGAGCCATGGCGTCATAGTAGTAAGACTCCACCTCTAAAAAACTTTAAAAAATAAATTAGCTGGACGTGATGGTACGTGCCTATAGTCCCGGCTACTGGGGAGGTTGAGGCAGGAGGATCACTTGAGCCCAGAAGTTTGAGGCTCCTGTGAGCTAATGTGACACCACTGCACTCTGCCCAGGGCAACAGAGCAAGACCCTGTCTCCAAAAAAAAAAAAGAGAATAAAATACAGTTGTGAATAAAGGAGCCATCATTAGCCCTTCCCTGCTGTGTCTGTTCAGGTATAAACCCTCGCGTGAAGTCGGGACGTTTTGTGAGAATCCTCCCCGACTATGAGCACATGGAGTACAGAGATGTGTACACCTGCCGTACGTACCTCCCGCTGGCCTGGCTTTGCGGCAGCGCGCACGGCTGGAGCCTGCATGAGGAGGCCTTTCTCACAGACCACACTGTTTGCTCCCTAGAGCAGGCTGAGCTCTGGGCCCATTGCTGTCTTCACATTGCCGTGGTGCTGCTGTGTGTGGTTTGGCCGTTTAAGGGTCACAGTGCAGCAGCAGGCCCTGGGGGCCCTGTATGTGGGTTGGGTTCTCCAGCAGCTTTCTGGTGTGGGGTAGCAGTGACTGTGATGGCTCTGTTGGTGGACATGTGAGCTTCTGTAGTGGAGGGAGGTGCCGCTGCAGATGTCCTGCAGAGAAGACAGGAGGGGCCAGCAGAAGCTTTAACCTTCTCTAAAATAAAATGTAAATAGTTGAGCTTTATTAGTTAATAGCATTTTAATGTGATTTTTTAAAAAAAAAAATCATGCCTGCGTCCCCTGGTGGACAAATACAGATAGCACCAGTTAATTCCTTAGAATCAAATTCCCCTTTCAGAGCGGGTGTAGGTGCTTCGGGACCAGCCTGAGCAAGAGCGAGACCCCATCTCTATTAAAGATGGGAAAATTAGCCAGGCGCAGTGGTGGTGCTTGTAGTTCCAGCTCCTCAGAAGGCTGAGGCAGGAGGATCAGTTGTTGAGCCCAGGAGTTGGAGGTTGCTGTGAGTTGTGATGCTACGGCACTCTAGCCTGGGCTACAGAGTGGGACTCTGTCTCAAAAAAAAAAAAAAAATAGTTCACAGAATTTCCCCTGAGTCCTGTCAAACTCTGGGCAGATAGCTGTGGTTTGGTAACTGGGTCCCTTTTTCTTTAGGGAATGGCCCTGAAGTGGCGCCGAGGTGCTGAGTTGGCTTAGCTTCGGGCCGTGTCTGAGCACTGCAAGGCTGCTGACAGACCTGCCTGTGGGTGGTCAGGGTGGACCCCCCTGTGTGGCTGGTGAAGTCAGCTGGCAATGGACATGTCATGCTCCCTGTGACCAGGGACCAGGAGCCGCACGGGCTGAGCCTGCCGCAGAGGGCGGGCAGGGTTTGTAGGCCTCAGTGACGTCTTGGAAGAAGCCTCTCTAGAACATTTTGTCACAGACCAACCAGTTCTTCCTGCTTAGCGGTCGATGAAGGCTCTTTCCCCAGCCCTGGGGAGAGAACAGCTGACTGAGCAGGAATTGACAGAACAATCGATCCTGCAGTGCTGCCTGGAAGCGCCTGGTGGGGCTCTCTTGGTGTTCATGATGTCATACCTTTGTCCCGCAGCTCCTCCGAACTCATCTGCAGAGCTAGGGCAAAGTTCTGGCAAACCTGGGGGAGGGGGCGCCAGGCCACCGGGACCCGGGGAGTACCCACAGGTGGGGGGCTGGCTTTTGTCCCAGGCAGGTGCTTAGAAGCTTTCCTCAGCTTCCCCCTTGCCCTGGGATGACTTTCCAGCTTGTAGACTTGGATGCCTCAGGCCATGACACTCCCCAGATGTTCACTGGTGGCCTTACCAGATGTGCTCGGATTGGGCACTCTTCCCTCTGAGGTTTGAATGTAGTTGGAAAAATACAACTCATCAGGTGGCGCCTGTGGCTCATTGAGTAGGGCGCCGGCCCCATATACCGAAGGTGGCGGGTTTAAACCTGGCCTCGGCCGAACTACAAAACAGAAAAATAGCCGGACGTTGTGGCGGGTGCCTGTAGTCCCAGCTACTCGGGAGGCTGAGGGAAGAGAATCGCCTAGGCCCAGGAGTTGGAGGTTGCTGTGAGCTGTGACGCCACGGCACTCTACCAAGGGTGATAAAGTGAGACTCTGTCTCTACAAAAAAAAAAAAATACAACTCATCATTGTAGGAAACTTGGGAAATCCAGAAAATATAAGGAAAAGCATCAGTTGTAACATTGGTCTCCTCTCTTTGGGGAAACATTAGAATGGTGGCTGGTCTGTGAGCTCCATAAGCTACTGTAAGGGAATATCAGGAGAAAAGTTCATGTGGGTGAGGAAAGAGACCGCCTTCCACAACGGCAGTGTGGAGGCTGCTCTGTGGGTCCAGTATTCACACCTGTGCACGTGGGACGCGGAAGCCGGCCGTCTCACTGTCTGCTCTGCATATCGCCTTAACCTCCTGGAAAAGTCTGCTGTGACCATGGCCTTATGAGTACCGCGGGACCTTGCACTGTCTGCGTTTCCTTTGCCTTTGAGCCCTGAGGGGGGTTTCCTGCCCTGTGGAAGGGTGTCCGTAGGGGCTGCAGGCATGGCCACTGCACCTGGGTGGAGATTGTTCACTGCTGATTCTTGACCCCTTCAAAATTTATACAACACGTAGAGCGAACACTCACATTACCAGTACCAGCCAAGGTGAAGTTCAGTTTTCGTTTTCACAATACGGGAACTATGTTTTTATGGATTTGTAGTGAAGGCCATATCCAGGGTAAAATTCTTATTTAACTTTGGGAACTGGTAGAAGAAGATGAACTTCAGTCCCTGGAATAGGCCTCCAAGGTGGCCCTGAGGGGTGTTCCCTGCCCTGTGGAGGAGCCGTCCATCCCTCGCCCTTGAGCTCTGAGGGGGTTCCCTGCCCTGTGGCAGGTTGTCCATCCAGCCCCTGGTCGTTCCCAGTGTGCGGGAGTTTCATGCTGTTTATTCCATGTCCCTTCCTGATGCCAGGTGGGAATACTTGGCAGGGCCAGGATGAGTGAGTGTTCCTGTTGGCTCTTTTAAAGCCTGGAATTACAGGACTGTGTCTGCCCCAAGAGCACTACTCTGGCATTTTCCAGGCTCTGCTGTTGGGTCGGTTCTGCGGTCCTCAAAGTGTGGTCCCAGGCTGGCAGCATCAGCGTCTCCTGGGACTTGTTAGAAATGCAGGCTGTGTGTTAACAGGCCCTCAGCTGGGTTCAAGTGTCCCAGCTCTCAACATCTGTTAATCTAGTACTAGGTTCTAAAACAGCATTTAGTAAGAAGTAACATTTTTTTTGTTTACTTTCTCAGTTTTTAAATCATTTGTGTAATTTTGGTACTAAAGAACTGCATAAACCGTGTGCAGTGTCTCATGCCTGTAATCCTAGCACTTTAGGAGGCTGAGGTGGGATGGAGGTAGGGAGGGAAGATCATTTGAGACTAGGAGTTACAGACCAGCCTGGGCAACAAAATGATGTCCCATCTCTGTAAAAAAATTTTTGTCTGGATATGGTGGCTCATCCTATAATCCCAGAACTCTGGAAGAGTGGGCAAGAAGATGGCTGAAGGCCAGGAGTTCAAGACCAGCCTAAGCAAGAGTGAGACCCTGTCTCTACTAAAAATAGAAAAATTAACTAGGCGTGGTGGTGGGCGCCTGTAGTCTGAGCTACTTGGGAGGCTGAAGCAGGAGGATCACTTGAGCCCGGGAGATTAAGGTTATTGTGGGCTGTGATTATATCACTGTGCTCTAGCTGGGGCTACAGAGTGAGACCTTATTTTAAAAACAAAACTAAACAGGGCGGCGCCTGTGGCTCAGTGAGTAGGGCGCCGGCCCCATATGCCGGAGGTGGCAGGTTCAAACCCAGCCCCGGCCAAAAAAAAAAAAAACTAAACCTACTGAGCCAGTGTCCTGTTTCCTAGGATCCTGCCCCCCTCCCCCAGCAAGTGGCAGGAGAGGAAAGTGGAATGTGGAAGCGGGGGAGGGGGAAAGGGAGAGGTCCTGCCAATGAGGCTCCTCCTCAGGCTCTTCTTGGCAGAAGAACCAGAACGCCTGCCCCCTGGGGTTAGCGGGAGCATTAAACAGGACAAGGGCCCTGAGGACTTCGTGCACCTACCAGGAGTTAAGTGCTAAGTAAGTGATAGCCAAAACCAAACAAACAAAGTTTGTTCTATTTTCCTGTGTAGTCGATTAACCTTGTAGGTTGTCAGGGAAGCATTTATTTTTAACTGACAAATAATAGTTATACATTTTATGTATTTATGGGGCATACTGGGATGTTTTGACATCTGTTTACACTGTGGGTGATTAACTTGCGCCGTGCCTCCTGCCCTGGGTGTGCCTGGCAGCCACTGCAGGGCTTCTCAGAAACTAGGCAGTGGGCTGCCGCAGTCCCAGCATTGATGCTTTGGCATGTCCCCCGAGGCTGTGATGTCCAGCCAGGATTGAGAAACCGCTGTGTGAAGGAAGGCAGACAGTCTGTTAACATGAAGTAGATATCGGTGCTTTTTTCTTTTAAGACTTTCTTAGTGTAGGTTCACAGAATAATTAAGTGGAAGGACTGGAGTTCCTCACACCCTTCCCTTCTCCAGGTACGTGTGGCTCCCCTTCTGTCCGTGCATCCTAGAGCCGCCCGTCTTTCCTACTTCATGGACCTGCACTGACACCCTGGTCACCTGCAGTCTGTAGCTAACAATAAAGTTTGCCCTTGAGGTTGCACATTCTGTGGGTCTAGACAGGTGTCATTACATGTCCTCAGACTAGTGTCACAGCCCTAGATGTCCTCTGTGCTGGCTCTATGCATTGCCCTCCCAACCCTGGCAGCCCTCATCTCTTTATTGTCCCTATAGTTTTGCTTTTTCCAGAATCTCATATAATTGGAATTGTACAGTATATAATAGACTTTTTCAGTTAGCTTTTTTTTTTTTTTAAGACAGAGTCTCACTTTGTCGCCCTCAGTAGAGTGCCATTGACGCTATAGCTCACAGCAACCTCAAACTCTCAGGCTCAGGTGATTCTCCTGCCTTAGCCTCCTGAGTACCTGGGACTATAGGTGCCCACCACATCTGGCTATTTTTTAGAGACAGGGTCTGGCTCTGGCTCTTGCTCTGGCTGCTCTTGAACCCGTGAGCTCAGGCAGTCCACCTGCCTCAGCCTCCCAAGCGCTGGAATTACAGGCGTGAGCCACCGCGCCTGGCCCTTGTTCATTTGTTAAGAGGTTGGAGTGTGGCCGCATGAAGCAATGAAGCCTTGAAGCAATGTTTCCACCTTAGTCTCCTGAGTAGCTGGGACTATAGACATGCAGCATCACAGCTAATTTAATTAATTAATTTTTTTTAAGAAACATTTTTCACTGTGTCACCCGGGCTGGTCTGGAACTCCTTCCTGGCCTAGAGACATCCTCTCACCTCAGCCTCCCAAAGTGCTGAGATTACAGGTGTCAGCCACCATACCAGGCCTTCTTTGTTTTGGAGATGTGGTCTCCCTGTGTTGCCTAGGCAACAAGGTCTCCCAAGTAGTTCAACTGAGTGCCAAGTCCAAAAAAACCAAAACAGCTCACAGGTAAGGCCTTTTCCAGTTTGCAATCTCACTGCTGCTGTACTTACAGCTGCCAGCAGAATTAGACCAAACACACACAAACACTTGCCAGTTCTCCACTGCTTTTGTCCTCCTCACCGGGTCCAGAAGTCTCACGCTGACTCCCTGTATCCCCAAAGGAATGTTTCTGGGCAGATCCCACCAGCCAGAGATGCCTGGAGTCTTCTTTCCCCGGACTCATCTGCCCAGTTGCAAGGAAGCTGTTACTTGGCAACCATCTTGCTCCTCCCCCTAAGATGCATTTCCCAGCTTCAGGGATGTCCCGGTGTCCTCCCTACAGATCTCCCAGTACCTGCAGGTCACAGGGTGACATCGGCTGCTGCAGAGACACCTGGAATCTCCAGGAGATGGAACCGCTGAGAGGGGCCCGGCTCACTGCCCAGATGAAGAGTGCGTCTGAAATTGTCATCTGTGGTTCTGTGACACTCAGACTCTGCTCCCACCTGCTGGACAGTCTCTGCTTCCTCGGTTGTGTAAACTGCCACTAGGTCCTCATGGGGTTTTATTTTATTTCATTAATTGCTCATTTTGTTCTTGTTTTGATTAGTTAGAATAGTACTTTTTAATAGGATTGGTCTTTTTCAATTATTAGTATTGGCTGTTGACAACCTGTTCTTGTATATGAATTTTGGGATCAGTTTGTCAAATTATTTTTAAAAACCTTTGGGCTTTAGTTGAAATCACGTTACTTATATTCAGCCAGGGGATTTCTGTCTTGAGTGCTGTTTTCCCACGTAAGGACCCTGCAAGTCTGTTTTTACTGAAGTCGTTTGCTTGGTTTGCTCACTGCTGCTGAGACGGGGTGTTGTTTCCTCCCTGGTCACGGATGCGTGCCTCGTTACCCGCTCACTGGGATTTCCCAGCTCTTCTGCTGCAGACGCGGGAGCTCTCTAGCTTGCCAGGCGCGCTGAGGCCGACCCCCAGGTGCCCAGTGTGCTCCTGCCCGCCTCTTGTGCTTGCCTGTTGGCCTGGTAGGCGTCCCCGCTGAGCTCAGGCTCCCTTCTTGCAGGACCCAGGCTGGGCCCAGTGTGGACACTTGTCTCTCTCTCTTCCTGTAGTGCTGCACCGGTACAGACACATTCTGGGATTGTGGCAGCCGGACATTGGGCCTTACGGAGGACTGCTGAATGTGGTGGTAAGTGTGAGAGCCCACCAGGCTCTGCGCACACAGACAGGAGTGACGCGGGTGAGCTCGAGGGCCTCTTCACCCAGGGCACCAGCCAGCCTCAACTCCTCCATGATGTTAGAGATGATTAAAAAGAATGTTTCGTCAGGCTGCTTTTTAAGAATTAGATTTTATGGCTCGGCGCCTGTGGCTCAACAGGCTAAGGCGCCAGCCACGTACACCTGAGCTGGCAGGTTCGAATCCAGCCCGGGCCCACCAATTAACGATGACGGCTGCAACCAAAAAATGGCCAGGTGTTGTGGCGGGCACCTGTAGTACCAGCTACTTGGGAGGCAGAGGCAGGAGACTCGCTTGAGCCCAGGAATTGGAGGTTGCTGTGAGCTGTGATGCCACGGGACTCTCTCCAGGGTGACAGCTTAAGGCTCTGTCTCAAAAAAAAAAAAGAATTAGATTTTATTTTCCAAATGAGCAAAGATTCATTTTTTTTGTTGTTGTTGTTTTGTCTTTGAGACAGAGTCTCTGTCTGTTGCCCAGGCTAGAGTGCTGCAGCCGCAGCCTTGCTGACAGCAACCTCAGACTCCTGGGTTCAAGCCATCCTCCTGCCTCAGCCTCCTGAGTAGCTGGGACTGATGGTGCCCAACATCACACCCATCTAATCTTTCCATATTTAGTAGAGACATGGTCTTGCTCTTGCCCAGGCTGGTCTCCACCTCCTAAACTCATGCAGTCCTCCAGCCTCGGCCTCCCCACGTGCTAGGATTACAGGTATGAGCCACAATGTCTGTCCCAGAGATTAGTGGGGTTTTTGGTTTTTGGAGGGGGATTACTATGAGGGTATATGTGATCAGGCTACACTGTTTGCATTTGTAAGGTAAAGTCCAAGCAGTGGCTGAGTCCTTCACCCTAGGAGTGAGCCACACACCTGTGGGTTGTGCTCATTATGAACTTGCCGAGCTCCTCCCCTCCTCTTCAGTTTAATTGTGTTTTTCTCTTGTGTGGACCTGTAGCTGTTAATCTACTGGTCTTGATTCAGTAGGGAGTGAATGGGGTGCTTGATTTTTCATTCTCATGGTGCTTTACATAGAACATTCTGCTAATCCTTCCAGGTAGACGGGGGAGAGGCAGAGTCTCCATCTTCTCTGTGGCTGAGCAGTGCTCCCTGGTGGGGTGTGCCGCAGTTCACTAACCCATTCCTGGGGGGATGGACACTCGGGTTGCTGCCACATCTCTTAGATTGTGAATGGAGCTGCTGTAAATACTCAAGTGCAAATGTCCCTATGGTAAAATGACATTTTTTTATCTTGGGTAGAAACCTAATTTTAGCTCTTTGAGGATTCTCCATACTTCTCCCCATAAAGGCTGTACTAGTCTGCATTCCCACTGACAGTGCGTGAGTGTCCCCCCCTGCACCCCAGAGATTCCCCCTGACAGTGCGTCAGTGTCCTCTCCCCCTGCACCCCAGATTCCCCCTGACAGTGCGTCAGTGTCCCCCTCTCTGCACCCCAGAGATTCCCCCTGACAGTGTGTGAGTGTCCCCCTGCTCCCCAGAGATTCCCCCTGACAGTGCGTGAGTGTCCCCCTCTCTGCATCCCAGAGATTCCCCTGACAGTGTGTGCGTACCTCTCTCCGCACCCTGAGACGTGTTCTAAGCAGTGCTTTAGAGTTCTATAGTGTTCTCTTAACTTGGCTGGAGGAGGGTGTGGACTGTGAGGCCCTTGCTTTCTGACCACAGAGGCCCATCCTCAAGCTGTTGTGGTCAGCAGGACTGGCTCCCACAGCTTCTGGAGTCCTCTCTCTGGCTGGTTCCTTCCTTTCTGGGTCTTTGTCCCACACTTTCCAGCAGCCGCCGTGAGCACTGCTGTCTGCTTCCTGACGTTAGAGCCCTGCTGGGTTCTGCTCTGGCCCTGCGCCCAGCATTGCCATCCAGACTGTGCTGGAAGGCTCCATCCAGGCTGGAGTCCAAGGCAATGGCGTGGTGGCTTCCAGTGTCCATTCTCTTGGGTGGCAGTCCTGTGGTGCCTGTTGTTGGGCCAGGAATGTGGTCTCATGATCCTCTTGTTTGTTGGGGAGCCCACCCAAGTCCTTGGTGCCTGTGATGGCCAGAGGTGTGCATTTTTATATTTCATTTAATTAATTAATTAATTTTTTATCATTTTATTTTATTTATTTATTTTTTATTTTTTTGAGACAGAGTCTCAATATTTAGATCTCAGTTGAGTGCTGTGGTGTCACAGCTCACAGCAACCTCAAACTCTTGAGCTTAAGTGATTCTCTTGTCTCAGCCTCCCAAGTAGCTGGGACTACAGGCACCTGCCACAACACCTGGCTATTTTTTTTGTTGTTGTAGTTGTCATTGCTGTCTGGCTGGCCTGGGCCGAGTTCAAACTCGCAAGCCTGGGTGTATGTGGCAGGCACCCTACCCACTGAGGTATGGGCACCCACCTGTTATTATATTTTAATAAATTCCATTTTTCTGGTGAAGTTTTGCCTTTCATCGTGCATTTGCTTGGATATATTACTTTTGAATATGTGCTCTCCAGGTCAGGTTTCAGGCTCCCTTTTATCTCTTGATCTGTGATGTGGCTGGTTGGTGTGTCGGTTGCTGGTGTCCCCAGGAGTGAACTGCCTGTGGCTTGCAGGAGGAGCGGGTCAGGGTGAGCTGCTTTACAGGCGTGGGGCCACGTCCTCCCTGGGCCCCGAGTCCACATCGTCTCTCTCAGCTGTCAATCAGCCTCCCCAGGCAACTCAGCCTTACAGCAGCTGCTTCTGCTGTTTCTCCCTCTGTTGCCCTCACAGGTTAGGGCCCCAGCACTTGCCACTGTCTCTGCCCAGCCTCGTCATTGGCAGCCTGTGGACGTAGTAGGGGCAGCCATGCTCCTGTTCCTTCTTTTCATGTTCTCAGGCCCTCATCTCTGGGCTGCCGTAGTTATTCCCGGATGTGTTTAAAAACCTTTCATTTGCTCAGCTTTGCAGCTGGTCTTCACAGGAGGGCTCGCTTGCTGTTAGCTCTTGGTGAACTGGAGGCTGCTGTCTCCTGTGGTCTCACCTCGCAGCACCTCTCACTCCCTGCTAAGTATCTCAGGAAGCAGCTGCATTCTTGGGCCCATTTCTTGGTGTTGCTACCCCACAGGCCCTGTGGTGCAGGTGCTGACTTGTCCTCTCTCTGGGTTTTTTAATTTTTTCTTTTTTTGAGATGGGGTCTCACTTTGTCACCCAGGCTGACATGCAGGGGTGCAGTCGAATTCCTGGTCTTCAGGGCCCTCCCTGCCGTGCTTTCCTGGAGTGCTAGGACCACATGCGTGAGCCACCGCACCTGACCTGCTCTTGTTCTCTTGAAGAGAAGGCTGCGGGCATGGGGGTGTGGGTAGTTGGACCTTGTGGAGCTCTGGGCAGGCATGTGGCCCTGAAGTGTCACTGTACTGTAGCTGATGCCACGAGAAAAACAAAGCGAGTTGTCCTTTGAGAGAGCTGGCATTTAGATTTTGAGCCCCTTCCTTTGTGCACTCAGGGGACTGGGCCCAGCCCGGCCGCGTGGGCTGCTTAGCCACACAGGTGTGTGTGTCCTCACGGGGCCTCAGGCTGGGCTGTGCAGGTTCTTCTGGGCCTGGCGTCCATAAGCAGCAGGCAGCTGGTCCCTACTCACCTAATGGGACTTTGGGTGGGACAGACATTGCTGCTGTCTCCTCGTGATTTGGTAGGGACCCTGCTAAGAGCTTCGCATCTCACCTGAGTTTCAGGTCACCTGGGACGAGCCTTGCTTTTAGATGTCTCCTTCCAGGGATAAGCCAGGCAGCTCACAGAGAGGTGGGCAGATTCCTTTCTCTTAGTTGGGAGGGCGATAATTGTTTTGCTCACTGGCAGTGAGTAATAAAGAAAACCCCCCCAAAACAAACCAAAACATCAGCCTGTGAAAAGCCAGGGATGATAAAGAAAAATGGAGCCCATGAAGGGCAACCGCAGCTTGCTGTTATCTTTGACTCATCGGCCACAGGAATGGTGACATTCTCTCCTCCATCACTGAGCTGGTGGTAGTGGGTCCAGTTCTTCCAGAGTGGGGGTGACTCTGGTCACGGGCCATCCTCCACCCTGGGAGCCATGCTGGACCGGTGTTGAGTTGCCCTCTGCCTTCACATTCTCTCTTTCAACACCCTGACAGACATGGCAACAGGCTGGGGGACACGGTCCGGCAGGTGCCACCTCCCAGCGTCTGTCCCTCCCTGAGCTTTCCTGTGGGAGCATTTTAAAACCGATCCCAGGCCTGTGGCGTTGCTCCCTTCCTGTTTGGTGCTCTGAGACATGGGGTGTTTGCGCACATGGCCAGCGTGTCACTATCACCTGTCTAGAGCCACACTGACCCTGTCCCCTGGCACCCACCGTGTCACCATCACCCATTTACAGCTGCACTGACCCCTGTCCCCTGGCACCCACTGTGTCACCATCACCCGTCCAGAGCCACACTGACCCTGTCCCCTGGCACCCACTGTGTCACCGTCACCCATCCAGAGCTGCACTGACCTCTGTCCCCTGGCACCCACTGTGTCACCATCACCCGTCCAGAGCTGCACTGACCCCTGTCCCCTGGCACCCACCGTGTCACCATCACCCGTCTAGAGCTATACTGACCCTGTCCCCTGGCACTCACTGTGTCACCATCACCTGTCCAGAGCTGCACTGACCCTTTCCTGGCACCCACTGTGTCACCATCACCTGTCTAGAGCTGCACTGACCCCTGTCCTTTGGTACCCACTGTGTCACCATCACCCGTCCAGAGCTGCGCTGACCCCTGTCTCCTGGCACCCACCGTGTCACCATCACCCGTCTACAGCTGCATTGACCCTTGTCCCCTGGCACCCACCGTGTCACCACCCATCTAGAGCTGCACTGACCCCTGTCCTTTGGTACCCACCGTGTCATCATCATCTGTCTAGAGCTTCGCTGACCTCTATCCCCTGGCATCTGTCCATGTGAGTTTCCCAGGCTGTCCCACCACTGCCTGTGGACCTCAGCTTGTGCAGACCAGGCTCAGGTGGCCCTCATGTTGAATTTATTGTCTGAACCTCTTTCCTGCTGAAAGAGACCCCTCCACTTACTCTGTCAGGACAGTGACCTCTGGGGTGTGTTCTATGTCACCTCCTAGTGTGACTTAGCCCCTCCCCCGCCCGTTAGACCGGAAGTTGGCAATGATGTGCTGGCGGGGGGGGGGGGGGTTCAGGCCTTGTATTTGATTGACAAGCCTGACAAGCAACTGGGGGTGGGTGCTGCCCACACCCTGCGTGACAGCCGCCCGCTTGAACCCCAACTCCCCCTTTAGGTGGACGGCCTGTTTATCATCGGCTGGATGTACCTGCCCCCCCACGACCCGCACGTGGACGACCCCATGAGATTCAAGCCTCTCTTCAGAATCCACTTGCTGGAGCGGAAGTCTGCCACAGTGGAGTGTATGTACGGCCACAAAGGGCCCCACAACGGCCACATCCAGGTGTGTGAGTGCTGGGCCTCTTTGACCCTGTGCCATCCTGTGTGGGTGCCAGCCGGGTGTGCTGCGGACCTGTGCCCATGATGGGTGGGGAGGGGAGGGATGGTCTGCTGCATGTTACCTGGGCCACCTTGGTGTGACGGAGCTCGTCAGACCCCTCCTGGGCTTCTGTCCATTCTGTGGTCACTTAGAGCCGTTGCTCTTCACAGCTCCATTTCTTCTCTGTCTTTTTCTCTTTGTAAGAAGATCAGCTTGGGATAGAGTGCTCTGCTCCCTGGCAGGGTTGGCCGCCCCAGAGAGCACACATGTCATCCCACGTGTGAGACACAGCCCCCTTCTCCGCTCTCCAGCCCCCCTCTCTGGGACTTGTGGCTGCCCCGTGCCCATCCCCCACCCCCACCCCCGGCAGGAAGTGTGCATGTAGGGTGCTCCTGGGCCCCGCTGATGGCTCCATTTTGGTCCCTTCTTGGTTGTCTGTGGACAGGTTTGGTGGACAGAGGTGGGGAGGCATGATTGTGGCTGTGCTGCAGGGTGGGGTGCGGCTGTGACCACTTGTCTTGTTCTTTTTTCTTCTATTGTGAACATTCAAGATTGTGAAGAAGGACGAGTTCTCCACCAAGTGCAACCAGACGGACCACCATAGGATGTCTGGCGGGAGGCAGGAGGTGAGCAGGGCCTGGGGGAGGCAGGACCTCATGAAGACAAACACGCCTTCCCCTGTTCACCATGCTGCACTGACCTGGCCTTCTCCTCCATGGGCAAAGAGACACTCAGGTTCAAAAGTTGAAATGGCCAGCGTGCCTTCTGCAGCGTGGCTGGTTCCCAAGGCCCAGCCTGATGTGGTCAGTGCAGTAAAGGCCTCCAATGTGCAGTTTAGGGACAGTGCCAAGTGGATGTGTGTGTATGCGGGAGTGTGCAGGTTCTCAGAATGAGGCAGATGGGAGTTGGCGCTTCTTGACCCTTTGCTGGGAATGTTTGCTGCAGAGCTTTGCTGGGGCTGCTGCTTTGATGTGAGGTGCAGGGAGATCGGGACTTGGAGCAGGCCAGCAGAAGTGTCCAGCCCTGGCAGCGCAGTGGCTGAGCCTGTGTGCCGCGTTTCTTGGTGTCTGCACAAGTATGTTCGTACTGCCTTGGAGTTGAAGTTTTCTGAGGGTCCAAGTAATACTCCTGTTTCAGATTTTTTTTTTTTTTTTTTTGAGACAGACCCTCAAGCTGTCACCCTGGGTAGAGTGCTGTGACATTACAGCTCACAGCAACCTCCAACTCCTGGGTTTAAGTGATTCTCTTGCCTCAGCCTCCCAAGTAGCTGGGACCACAGGTGCCCGCCACAGTGCCTGGCTTTTTTTTTTTTTGGTTGTAGTTGTCATTGTTGTTTGGCGGCCCGAGCTGGATTCAAACCCGCCAGCTCTGGTGTATGTGGCTGGTGCCTTAGCCTCTTGAGCTGTAGGCACCAAGCCTCAGAATGTTTTTAAAAAGAATTTGCCCTGTTAAGTAGAGGGTGCTCATTGTAGCTGGTGTTTATTTGTTGGCTGCACCTTCCTAGCCAGTTTCTGATTTTTTGGTGGTTTCCTCATTAGCCAGAGACTGCAGGGAGAGCTGAAATGAACAGGACACGTGTGCCTCTTGGGACCCTTTGAAGGGAAACGAGTTACCTGTTTTCCTGAATAGGTGACATGTGGAGATGGTGGAGATGAAGAAGAATGGAAATGCTTTTTCATTTATAACACTGCCATTTAAAATTTGATTTTCAGTGTGGTCACATGTGAAGCTGGACAATTAAGTTGGCAAACTCATCTTGGAAAAAGTGCTATCTGCCTCATTGCTGAATTTTGGTACGGTCACCAGATTGCAGGTGACCGTAGTGATACTCAGTAATGAGAGATGTAGCACTTTCTCTAGGATGAATTCTCCAACTGAATTGTCAGACCTCGTATGCAATGTGTGTGTGATTGCTGGAGTTCACATTTAAGTGAAAAATGTCAACGTATTTTCCAACAATAGAAACTCTTTGGCTGTTGAAACCTGAAAGAAAGGCGTGTATTTCCTGATTTTGAAATGGAATAGTATTTTTTCTGATGGTAAGTGAAACAACACACACTCCTCATGAAAACTAGAAACCCAAGAGTTACGGTGAGAATAAATGCTCTGTGGTAATCTTGACGTTGGTGGTTAATTTGTTTCTCTTACTCAGAGTGAGGCTCAGAACAGTCCCAATGTTCACGAGCTCCTGTGGCTCCTTTACTGTGAACTGTGAATATTTTTCTTTCTGTGAGGTGTTGGTATGTTTGTAACTGAACTCTGGAATTAGCTTTTTCCCTTACTGGGAAAATGAACCCTTCCAGATATGAGTTGCTTTTTTTTTTTTTTTTTTCTTTTCTTTACCTTATTTACTGATTTGAATTCCTTGGAACTTTTTGAGTTTTCATTTTTGTATCAGATGTATCATTCCCATTACAGTCTCTTAGTTTAGGGTCATTTTAGAAATCCCTTCCTGGCTGGGTGTGGTGGCTCATGCCTCTAATGACCAGCACTTCGGGAGGCCTGGTCAAGACCAGCCTGGTAAGACCCAGTTTCTACAAAAAGTAAACTTAAAAATAAAAACCAGCCAGGTATTGTGATGGACGCCTGTAGTTCCAGCTACGTGGAAGGCTGAGGCAGGTGGATCCTTGTGCCCTGGAGTCTGAGGTTCCTGTGAGTGCTGATGAGGGCACTCCAGCCTGGGGACAGAGTGAGATTCTATTTAAAAAAAAAACAAAAAACCCATTCCCCTGAACTCTGTTATGTTTACAAATGAGCTCCTGTTTTATTTTCTCACTTTTTGTGGCTATTTGGATTAATTCTGGGGTGAAACGTGAGGCTTAGCCTTGTGCTTCCGAGGGGTCCTGCTCAGCTGCCCTCACCCTGGCTGTGAGTGATCCACATTCTGTGTGAAATGCCATCTTTGTCCGGAATCGTCCTATGTTATGGTGTGTTCAGAGGTGATGTCCTGACCCAGGATGGTCTGTCCACGTGCAGGCCCCACGCTGTCCTGGTACTGCCACTTCATCAGTCACTGGAGTCACACTGGGGGCCTAGGCTGCCTGTCTCCTCTTGTGTTTCAGAGGTCTCCAGGCTCATCTTTATCTTCTCCCATATGAGTTCCTGACCATCCTCTCATGTCTCCTGTTTCAGTTGGAATCACGTCACACTTACAGGCTGTGTCTGGGAGCCAACATTGTGTGATGTGAGGGCTCCCGTCTGAACCCCTGTGCCCCACCTGCTCAGACCGCGTGTTTCCTTAAGGGGGACCTGTCCGTCTGTCACAGAGCAGACTCTGGTTTGTCTTCTGTTGCTGTCGCTAGTGGGCCCTTGCCTCTAATTTTATCCCCTACCTGGTGATTTTTTTTTTTCTTTAAGAGACAAGAATCTTACTTTGTCGCCCTTGGTACAGTGCTGTGGCGTCACAGCTCACAGCAACCTTCACCTCTTGGGCTTAGGTGATTCTTAGGTGATTGCCTCAGCCTCCTGAGTAGCTAGGATTACAGGCGCCTGCCACAACACCTGGCTATTTTGGTTGTTGTTGTTATTGCAATTTGGCTGCAGCCGGGTATGAACGTGCCACCCTCGGTATGTGGTGCCCTACTCACTGAGCCACAGGTGTTGCCCCCCACCTGGTGATTTTACATGTGAAAGTGTCTGGATGCTGATTTGTACCCACCCATCTCTCTGAATTTTCTTTCACTTGTAATCATTCTTCAGGCAATTACCTTGAGTTTTCCAGGGTAGTAGTCGTTATCTGCAAATAATGGTATTTATGTCTCCTTTTCCAATGTTTAGCTCCCCTTGTGAACTGTGCGTGTGTGCGCTGGCACCTGCAGAGTCCCATTGACAGCAGTGGTGCCCTTGCCCTGCCCCTCGCCGTGGTGTGTGGGTGTTGCCTGCTGGGCATCAGAATGGCTTGGCGGCCAGATACACACTTTATCATGTCAGGGACAGATTTATCCTCTTAGGTTTCATTAAGGAGACTTCGTGTTATGTTTTGAGAATAGATTATAAATTTACCGAATTTTTAAAAATTGTCTACAGAAACCATGAGGTGATTTTTTTTTTTTTGTCCCCCTGATCTAGTGATGTGATGGCTTATATTAATTGATTTCTAACATCGAGCCACTGTGAAGTCTTGGGGAGAAGTCTCATTTATCTGTGGTATGTTAATGCTATGCTGCTGGGTGTGTTTGCTGTTATTTTGGGTCTTTGCATCAATGAATGTGGTCTAATGACATTTTTTATGCTGTCTTTGATTTAGTAGCAGTATTTTGCTAGCTTAGTTTGAGAACTGGGAAGCTTTTTGTCTTGGTCTGTTTTGTGCTGCTACACCAAAATGCTACAGATCAGGCAATTTGTAAAGAATGTAAATATATTTCCTCACAGTTCTGGTGACTGGGAAATCTAAGATTGAGGGGCCGGCATCTGGCAAGGGCCTTCTTGCTGTGTCGTCTCATGGCAGAAGGTGGGAGAGCAGGAGCAGGTGAGGGGGAGAGAGACAGACAGACACACACACATGGAGTGGGGGGGGCCCGGGGAGGGCCGGGCCCACCCACCTGTTGTCCTTTCAGGATGAACCCATACATGATAAGGGCATGAATCTGTGAGGGCAGAGCCCTTGTGACCAAGACTCTTCTTAAAGCCTCCACTCCTAGCACCATTGTACCAAGGCTCAGGTCTTTAACACATGAACTTTGAACCATAGCAGCTTTCTTTCCTTTCCGGGCCTTGGACTAGTCTGAGTAGGATGAAATTAAGCAGGCAGCATCCCCTGGTAAAGCCTTGGCCTGGTGTGTTTTGAGGGTGGAGCAGGCAGTGTCCCCACCAGCGCTGACATTGTCCCCACTAGCATTCCTGCTTCTCTCCTAATGTCAGTGGCGCCTCTGTCCCTGCTCCATAAGGGAGGTGTGGCTTGTGGACATAGTGTCACCTGTGGAAAGAGCCTTGAGTTGCCTGTGTGACCCAGTACCACTGTCTGGCTTGGCCAGAAGTTCCGAACAAGAACCTTGTATTCTGAAACTCTGAGGTGTGGTGGCATGGCTCCCTGCCCTAGCCTGTCCCGCCGGTGCGCTCTGGGCAGCTCTGTCCTGTCCATCTTGTCTGGGTGGTCTGCATCCCTTTGGCAAGGGGCATGACTTGCAGGGACTCTGGTGCCCGCCCAGCCTCTCTTGCTGCAGCCTCCCTGGTGCAGACGCTGCCAGGCCTTTGCTTTGTGGTGCTGGACCAGGTTGAGCTTCGGGGATGTGGCGTTTGCAGAAGCTCCTGTCACATGCGTGCTCACTGAACACACAGCATAACTCTGAAAGCACTTTGTACAAAGGCAGATGCACTCGGCTCCACCTCCCGGAGGTGGCCTTGCCCTTGCTGCCGAGAGATTGGGTCTCACCCTGGGAAGGCTGGGACTGGCAGCCATGCTTTTCCTGCAGACACATATGGCTCCCCTTCTTTTGCCCGGCACCATCAGAGGTGCGTTCTGACACACTTGGACATGATGGGCGGGTGGTTTCATGACCTGTGTGTTCTCTGGAAGGAGTTCCGGACGTGGCTGCGGGAGGAGTGGGGGCGCACACTGGAGGACATCTTCCATGAGCACATGCAGGAGCTGATCCTGATGAAGTTCATCTACACCAGCCAGTATGAGTACGTGCTGCCCTGCCTGCCCTGCACTGTCTCCCCTGGGGTTGGCGTCCTCCTGTCCTGGCTCTCCAGGGTCTCCCGTGTCAAGAGCTGTGCCAACTCTGGGAGGTCTGGCTTGCTGCCATCGCCCTGCTGAGCCCTGTGCAGCATCCCCTCCTGGGGATGTGCGCTCTTTTCCCTGGAAGCAGATGGTGCACCTGTGCGCTGTGTAGCAGGTTGGTGGGGGACGGGACCCTGAGGTGGCCCGCCCTCCGTCCCCCATAGCAGCTCAGCCTGGGTGCTGTGTGGGTGGCCTTCCCACCTCTCCCCACAGCCTCCCACGCTAATGCTACCTTTCCCCCTTAGCAACTGTCTGACCTACCGCCGCATCTACTTGCCACCTCCTGGCCCTGATGACCTCATCAAGCCCGGCCTCTTCAAGGGCACCTATGGCAGCCACGGCCTGGAGATCGTCATGCTCAGCTTCCACGGCTGGCGCGCCAGGGGCACCAAGATCACAGTGAGCGTCCCCTTGCAGGGCTCAGCTCTCTGGGGAGCTGAGTTAATTGGGAGGCTGCCAAATGCCTGGGCAACACCAACATGTGACCACCTGGGAACCCTGCCCTGGGTCCAGCAGCACTGAGTCCAGAATGAAGCCCCCTCCAGGGTCTGAACGGGGCTGCTGTGGACAGATGCTCACTGCCCACCATGGGGCCGCCACTCACCCTGCCCTGCCCTATTGTCCTTGTTTTTTTTTTTGAGACAGAGTCTCATTTTGTTGCCTTTGGTATGGTAGAGTGCCATGGCATCATAGTTCATAGCAACCTTAAAATATAGGGCTCAAGTGATTCTCTTGCCTCAGCCTCCCAAGTAGCTGGGATAGGCGCCTGCCACAATGCCCGGCTATTTTTAGAGACCAGGTCTCGCTCTGGCCTCAGCCTGGTCTTGAACCTGTGAGCTCAAGCAATCTACCCGTCTTGGCCTCCCAGAGTGCTGGGGTTACTGGTCCTTGCTGTTCTTGTGGGGACTTTCCAGCAGGTGCCACTAATGTGTCCTGTAGGAACAGAGCTGCCTCCCTGGCCCTCCTGGGACTAGGGCCCCATGTGGCGCAGGGGGTGCTCCCCACCCTGTCGGGCTACCTGCTCCAGGCTCTGCTTTCCAGGGGCTTCTGAGATGTGGCTGCTCCATAGGGGTTGCTGCTGAGTCAGGGGGACCTTGGCTCCAGGATCCTTCCCCAGAGGCAGATCTGGGATGGACACTGCAGAGGCTGCTGTTCTGGTCCCAGGCCCTGCTGACCGCTGCCTGTCACCACAGGGGGACCCTAACATCCCCGCTGGTCAGCAGACGGTGGAGATCGACCTGAGGCACCAGATCCAGCTGCCTGATGCCGAGAGCCTACGGGACTTCAACGAGCTCTCACGCATCATCCTGGAGGTCCGTGAGCGGGTGCGGCAGGAACAGCAGGAGGACGGGCGAGAGGCAGGCGGGAGCCGGAGCCACCAGGGCTCCAGGGAGTTGCAGCCACCTGGCAGGGGGCTGAGTGGGGTGCCTGTCGAGGACGGCGGGAAGCCTGGGGAAGTGGCAGCCGCCGCTGAGCAGCCCGTCCAGTCTGGGCCGGGGCAGCCATTTGTGCTGCCGGCTGGTGTGAGCTCCAGGAATGAGGACTATCCCCGCACCTGCAGGATGTGGTAAGGATTCAGTGGGCCCTGTGGGGTGGGCAGGCTGGGTGGTGGGGACTTTGAGATTGGGGTGGGACCTCTGACCACTTGGGTGCACAGCTGGGTCTTGGCAGGGAGACCCCTGTCCTTTCCCCTCCTGAGGAGTCACACCCTGGGGGCTTCAGAGCTGTGGGTGCCAGGTGCCCTCCAGGGCCGCACACATAGCATTGGTGCCACTGACCACTGTAGTCAGCTCCGTGAACAGTTGCCCCGGGGCCTGTTCTGAGGGGTCTGCCTGTCTGCCGACTTCACTTTCCTTCTGCCTTTGTCAAGTGTGTGTTGTTTTCCTCTTAGCTCTGGATGACTGATGGGCTGGTCGGCATCTCCTGCTGACCTTGATGTCAGAGGGTGATGAGTGCTGCCAGCCCAGCTTCCGGGGCTCGGGTCCCACTGGGGCTTTCTTCATGTTACACAGTTATGCCAGTGACTGGCTTTGGGGCTTACAAATGGCATTCCAGTGTAACTTCAACTGCTATAAATTTTTGAGTAGCCATAAAAGAAAAAAGTTTTGTTACCTTAAAATTCTCACATGTCCCGATTCTTCACAGCCAGCTCAGGACCAGTGTGAAGCTCATGGTACATGCCAGGGCTGGCCAGCTGGGAAGCTGTGGTCCAGCTCCTGCAGGACTGACCTGCAGGACAGTGTCTGCCCTGGGTTGAATGTCAGGGCCTCCTGTGGCCCAGGAGGGGCAAGCCGTGTCCCTTCCATTTCCTGTTCATGTGTCTGCAGGGCCTTGCCGTGGCACCTGTTCAGGAGAGCCCAGTTCCGTGGGCTGTTGACTTAAGTGCAGTAGCCGTTGCTTCACCTGCCTCTGGGCCCTGGTATTTGTTCTCCCACGAAGAAGCCCTCTGAGGCACAGCTGCTGCTCCGGAGGGCTGCCCGCCCTCGCTGGGGCCTGGTGGAGCTTCAGGCCGTGGGTGGCGGGGATCTGGGTGCCAGCCCTTGACTGCTCATTTCTCTCTTCTTTTTGGGGGAGACAGTCTTGCTTTCCCATCCAGGCTATAGTGCCACGGCCTGAGCCTTGCTCACAGCAGCCTCAGACTCCTGGCCTAAGCAATTCTCCTACCTCAGCCTTCCAAGTAGCTGGGACTACAGGCACCTGCCACCATGCCAGGCTAGTTTTTCTATTTTTAGTAGAGATGAGGTCTCACTCTTGCTCAGGCTGGTCTTGAACTCCTGAGCTGAAGCAGTCGTCCTGTCTTGGCCTTCCAGAGTGAGCTATCACGGCAGGTTTTTTTTTTTTTTTTGAGACATCTTGCTCTGTTACCCAGGCTAGGGTGTTGAGGCCTCAACCTCAGCCTCATTCACAGCATCCTTAGACTCCTTGGCTCAGGTGTTCCTCCCACCTTGGCCTTACCAGAGTGTTGGGATTACAGGCATGAGCCACTGAGCCTGGCCTTAATCATCTTTTAGAAGCCTTTAGTTGTTTGTAAGAAAGAAAAATGACTGTCTTCCATGCTCAACTTGGTCTCGAGCTGTAAGAAGTGTGCGGGCCCTACCTCTCCCTCATGCAGCGTGGGCTGCGTGTCACTCGGTCTGAATTGTTCATGTGGTGACGGGACACCTGAAGTTCAGGGTTTTGCCATGTTGGGCCTGCTTGGGCCTGTTTCATGAAGATGTGTGCTTCGGGACAGGTTCTTTGGTTGGCTTGAGGACACTTCTTGCTCTAGTCTGGTGAGTTGGTAGAGCGTGGTCAGCGAGTGGGCTGAGCGCCTGAGAGTCCCAGAGCATCAGTATATATCTCCCCGGTGGCCCAGAGCCCTGGCACTCTGCATCCAGGCTGTGCTTGCCACCGGGAGTGCTCTGCCTGCCGCACCCCCAGCTGCCCCCACAATAGCTTCTCTCCAGGTAGCGCAACCCACTGGCTCCTCACTGGGGGCGGTGAGTAGTGGGAGTGTTCTCATGGCCTAAAGGGTGTTAGGAACACCCAGCGGGGGCCGGCCTGCCAGGCTACACGGTCACTTTCTTGGCCTGTCCTCATGCTCGCTCTCTTACCCCTCTCCAGCTTCTATGGTACCGGCCTCATCGCTGGCCACGGCTTCACCAGCCCCGAGCGCACCCCCGGCGTCTTCATCCTCTTTGATGAGGACCGCTTCGGCTTCCTCTGGCTGGAGCTGAAATCCTTTAGCCTGTACAGTCGGGTCCAGGTCACCTTCCGGAACGCGGAAGCGCCGTCCCCCCAGGCCTTCGACGAGATGCTCAAGAACATTCAGGCCCTCACCTCCTGACCCACCCTGTGTGGCTCAGGGCTCTGATCTGTGAATGGAAGCAGCATGCACTTCCCAAGTCCAGCCTTCTCAGCAGGACGCACGCCTTCTCCCAGGGCCCAGCCCAGCCACCGGACATTTTAGACAGAGCGCAGACATAGACATTTTTGTCAGAACCGCGATAGGAAAGCTGAGCATGTTTTACCTAAAAAAAAAAAAAAGAAAAAAAGAATGAGCCAGAGCAACAGGGACCCAGAGGGACAGCTGCAGGCCCCTGACAGCTGAGGTGTCCTCGGCTCTAGCGGTTTCCAGGGAAAAACATGGTCCTCCTTCAAAGAGTCCATTTCCTGTCAGTGGCTAAAGTGAGTTGTGTGGGCACATGCTGCCCCACCCTGTCTCCTTTGGATGGAGCCAGCAGAAGTGACCCTGGCAGGTGGTCAGGAGAAGGGTGACTGGTTCAGCCTGGGGAGGTGGCCTGGGACAGCGCGGAGCAGGGGATCCTGAAAGGTGGCGGAGGATCAGGCTGGGGTTGGAGGATCAGGCTGAGATTGAGCTCCACATCTCTGCTGACCTGCTTCGATCTGGGCAAAAGCATTTCACCCTAACCCCAATTACCCTGTCAGTGAGATGGAGTTGGTGACATGGGTCACTAGGGCCTGTCACTGCACACAGAGACCTGTGTGCCTGCTCCCTCAGGCTCTCTGCATAGAACCAAGCAGGGAGTGGCCACTTGACAGCCCCTATGCCCTGTTCCATATAGGGCATTTGTTTTGTCCTTTCTTTCCTCCTGACACAGGCTGCAGTGTCAGGACACAAGTCTGTTGGGTGTGGGTCTGCGGGGTCTCTGCGTCTGTTTCAGCTGAGTGGTTTACACAGATGCAGTTCTTGGAAGCATTAATGTGCCAGAAATGCCCACACCAGATGTGGAAGCCCCTTTGCAGGCAAGAGGGCAGCTTTCTAGAAGAGCTGTGCCTGCATGGGGGGCACATTGGAAGCTGGTCCCGTCAGGACGCCCCAGCTCAGATACCCTGGGTGCTGCTGCTGCTGCTGTTGACACCTGCCCCTTGTTAATACCTGCATTTGGGGACCCTGCAAGGGATTTTAGTGATGCTAGTGTCAGCAGAAGAGCAGTGGGCATGGGATATGGAGCTGGCTGCAGCCCCATGTGGACTCCTGGGCTGCCTCCCTCGGCCGCTCATTCTGGGCTGGGTGCCCTGGACTCGAGGGATCCCCCAGAAGTGACAGTCTTGTGGTGCCTTTGTATAGAAACCGGCCTAAGGATGTCCCACGAAGTGTTTTCCCAATTAATCTCTCCCTGACTGGCCTTTCAAAATAAAAATTCCCATTGCCCTAGCTTTAGTCCATTTGACCCCTCACTTTGCATCTCAGAGAAACAAGCCAGCCATGTGACAGAAGCCTGGGACTTTGGAGACCAGTGCTCCCCTGCTGCGTTCTCTGGCTGGGCCTGCGGGGGATTGAGGGCAGGGTCCACCTGGCGTCTCCCTCTTTGATTGTGCCTGTTTTTTCTGTGTCAACGGAGGCCGTCCTAAGTGATGGCGACTGTGGCCACGAGGTTTCAGGCCCCAGGTGCGTGCAGCCTGTGCTCTGAGTCACCATTGCTCACACTGAGTCAGGAGAATGCGTTTTGTACAGAGAGCTGGAGGCTTACTCCAAGGGGCCCTGTCTGTCATCGGGGTATCCTCGGGGCTGTGAAGAGCACAACGATGGAAGATGAGCACTTCTGATTAGAAAAGAACCTCAGCTCTACACTGTCACCTGCTTCTAGGTTCCCACTAATGACTAAAATCACCCTGGGCCATGCGTGGGTCAGTCCACACGGCTCCTGCTCTGGTGTGGGGTCTGGGGTCCAGCAACCCGGCCCTTCCCAGCTGCAAGGACAGGTCCTGAAGGCACGGGACTGTTTTCTCCTCCTGATGTGTCTTTAGCTGGCCCCTGGTTCCAGTCCAGGAGGGACTTCCTTGCAGCAGGTGCACAGCTCCCAGGGCGCTTCTGGGAAGTTCCCTTGCAGCAGGTGCGGGCTTAGAAGGGCTGCCATCACCAGTGGAGCACTGCAGGCAACTGGGATCTTGGTAAAACAGCTTCCGAAGAGCAGCCAGAGTAGTCCCTGCTTGTTTGGGGAAAGTAGCAGGTCCCTCTGGGGAGTTTGGGCTTCAGACTCCAGCACCGCTGGCTGCCAGTGACCTTGGGGCCTTGCTCGTGCTGGCTGTCATTTGGTGGGATGGCCCTGGTGCAGCTCTGCATTCCTGAGCCTGCTCTTCTGTGTCCCTTGTTGGAAAGGAGGCAATCCAGGTTTTCAGACATGTCACTGGAGACTTTCTGTATTTGGGCTGGGTTAGGGTCCGGCTGTGTGATGTGGGCTGCTGGTGTCAGGGTATGTGGTCCCATCTGGGCCCCACTCCGCACCTGCTGCTGAGTGAGTTGGGGGGCGGGGAGGGAGTTCTTGGTGGGACAGTTTCAGACTCCTGGCTGAGGCCACCCTTCCTGGCCTTGCCCCTGGCTGACTGCTGGCCCACAGGCAGCAAAGGGGAAGCAGCTGCTGGGTGCCTGGATATCCTCACTTGGCACCACGTGGATGTTTCTCTTTGCGGGTTTTTGTTTTTGTTTTGAGACGGTCTTCCTCTGTCACCCAGGCTAGAGTTTTGTGGCACACAGCCACTTCAAACTCTTGGGTTCAAGCAATCCTGCTTCAGCCTCCCAAGTAGCTGGGACTAAAGGTACCTGTCATAATACCCAACTATATTTAGAGATGAAGTCTTGCTCTTGCTCAGGCTGGTCTTAAACTCCTGGGCTCAGGCAATCCACCCGCCTTGGTCTCCCTGAGTGCTGGGATTATGGCTGTGAGCCACCACTGCTCGTGGCCTCTCCTTACAGTTTTAAATAAATCTGTTTCCAAATCTTTGCTGTGTCTTTTTTTTTTTTTTTTGGTGACAGAGTCTCACTATGTTGTCCTGGATAGAGTGTTACAGCGTCATAGCTCACAGCAACCTCCAACTCTTGGGCTCTCTTGCCTCAGCCTCCCAGTATCTGGGACTATAGGCACCTGCCACAATGCCCGGCTTTTTTTTTTTTTTTAGTTGTTTTTAGCTTTTTTTTTTTTTGGAGTTTGTTTAGCAGGCTAGGCTGGGTTCGAACCCGCCAGCCTCGGTGTATGTGGCTGACACCCTAATCACTGACCTGCAGGTGCCGAGCCCTTGCCATGTCTTTATGGTGTGTTTCTCTGGGGATGTGAATCAGATGGAGGCCTGACCCCAGCAGCCGGCCTGGGAGGGCAGCCTGGGAGCTTCTTGGCAGTTTCAATTTCCCCACCAATGGGATGGAGCATGGAGGTGACTTGGACCCTGGACGAGGGCTGGGTCACTGTGTCCTTCCCTTTGACCTTGGTGTCTCCCACCCCTCACCGGTGACCCTGAGGGAGTGGGAGCCTCAGTGGACTTCTTCTGATTGACTCCACGGTGAGTTCCTTTTATGAGACCAGGATTGGAACAGGACAGACTACTGCAGGGACTGTGCTCCTGGCTGGGCGGACGAGCTGGGCTCTCACTGATGCTTGCTATTCATGAAAGTAAGTCATTCTTATAAAAGATTTAAGTATTTTAATACAGTGAAAGTCCCCCATGTTCCCATCCCAGCCTCCCCAGTTGTTGTTAATTAATACTGTTAGCCTGGATTTTTATTTATTTATTTATTTTTAAATCTTTTTTTTTTTTGGAGACAGAGCCTCAAGCTGTCACCCTGGATAGAGTGCTGTGGCATTACAGCTCACAGCAACCTCCAATTCCTGGGCTCAAGCGAGTCTCCTGCCTCCGCCTCCCAAGTAGCTGGGACCACAGGCGCCCGCCACAACGCCTGGCCATTTTTGGTTGCAGCCGTCATTGTTGTTTGGCGGGTCCAGGCTGGATTCGAACCCGCCAGCTCAGGTGTACGTGGCTGGCGCCTTAGCCTGTTGAGCCACAGGCGCTGAGCTGAGCCTGGATTTTTAGATGATGGATTTTTTTTCTGGAAATGCACTCAAACTATGTCATCAGTTGGCAGAAATTGGCAAGTGTGATATTGCTGAGTGTTGGCAGTGATGTAGGGGATAGGAGTGCAGACTGGGCAGCCACTTTGGGGACAGTTGGTTCTAGCTTGAGGGCTGAGGACACAGACTCCAGGAGCCAGCAGCCCTGTCCTGCCCTGTTTACCCTGGGGAAACTGGGACCCAGGTAGGATGTTCACTGCAATATTGTTGCCGCATCGAAGAAAGAGAAGTGTCCACAGGGGCGGCGACACTGGCCTGCCCACTGCCCCCACACCTTTTCCCAGGGTGCTGCATGACTGGCAGCTGCTGCGTCCACTTTCCTGGGCCAAAGCAGAGACCCTCAGGTCCCCCTTGCCGTGGATGGATGCTTCTGTCCTCAGAAGGCTGGAGGTCCACAGGCCCCTGCCGTGGATGATGGCTTCTGTCCTCAGAAGGCTGATGAGGCCTGCAGGTCCCTCTGGTTCTATCCTCAGGAGGCTGATGTCTCCAGGCCTTTCTGTAAGGTTGAGCTCCAGGGTCATCTCGAACTGGCTGTGTCATACTCACGATGTCTCAAGTCCCTCGAAGTGACACCAGTCGGAGCATCTCTGAGCAGTACTGTGGTGCTCCATCCTGCGTGAGACCCTGTCTGTCACTGGAGAAGCACCCAGATTCCCATGGACGTATGGGGGGGGAGGTGCATGGCTGATGATGGACTGAATGTGGCATCTCCCATAAAATATGTTGGCTCACACATGGCTTCATGCCTATAATTCCCAGTGCTTTGGGAGGCTGAAGTGTGAGGTTCATCTGTGCTCAGGAATTCCAGGCCAGCTTGGGTAACATAGTGAGGCCCTGTCTATACTAAAAATAGAAAAACTAGCCCAACATGGTGGCAGATGCCTTTCGTCCCAGCGACACAGGAGGCTGAGGCAAGAGGATCGCTTGAGCCCAGGAGTTGGAGGCTGCTGTAAGCTATGATGCTACACCACTCTAGCCTGGCTGACAGCAAGAACCCGTCTCTAAAAATAACAATAAAATGAAAAAAGTCACCAGGTCTCTGGAAGTGAGCAGGGCCCTGTCTGCTGCTGTTTCTTGCAGACCCCCCAGCTGGTGGGGTGCCACTTGGTCCAGGTGTGGGCACGTGGCCTCAACGGAAGTTTGAGAGCTTTTGTTCTCCAGGGTCTGTCTGGCATGAGCGTCCCCACCAGGTCTCTGACCTTGGGCTGCGGGGACAGCTGACAGGCAGTGAGGGGAGGGGGCCGAGGCTCTTTGGGTGGTGCGAGGCAGAAAGTCATGATGGGGTTGCACCTGGACCTTCTGCCCCCAGGGCCCGAATGGCTCAGCTGGCTCCTGCAGACTAGCGGCCTCTCTCCTGGTCTCCCTGGTCTCCGCTCCCTCCTAGTGTGACCTCTAGTGGGAACTTTGGGCCACTGCATGCAGCTGACCCCAGCAGCAACAGGGAAAGAACAAAGAAAAAGCTCCTTGGATAAAATTTTCAAACCTTTCCTTGACTTTGCCTCTAAAATTCACACGGGACAGGAGGCAGTGGTTTGTGTCCTTCCTAAGGAGTTGCTGGGCTGAGCGCCTTCCTCTTTCCACCCTCTTCCTGGGAGGCCATCCTGTACCTTCATCCTTGCCCCAGGCCAGGGCCTGAAGGTGCAGCCGGTGCTGGCTCCTGTGACCAGCAGCCTGAGGTCCCAGAGAGCTGCCCTGACAGCTTGACGAGCCCCTGCTCTCTGGGCACAGGTGTTCACAGTTGGGGAGGGGTCACAGCCTGGAGGCAGGAAGCTGGTGAGGGCGGCAGTTTCCAGTACCTTCTTCCTGGGACTTTCCCTTGGGTGCAATGTTAGCTCAGAATCAGACCAACAAGGAGACCCGTGGCCAGTCCTGGCTGAAGCTGGGCTCCTGTGACCTTGGACTGCAAACCTCGACTTGTGCTCAGCCAGAGAGTGTTGCTTGCGAAACTATGACTTTTCCCTTCCTCTTTGAGGACATCTAAGACCTTTTGTGGTTCTCATATTTAAAAATGAGGACTGCTGTTATACAGGCAGGCACAAGGGGCAAGCTGACTGCTGATGTCATACCATGTTGTGGCCAGCATGGGGATAGTACTAGGCCTTTGGGACCCACCATTCAAGCCCCAGAGCTTTCTAAGGGCCCCCACCCCCACCGCACAGCCCCACACCCCTGGTGAATATGGGTGGGCCCTTCTGCCCAGCTCTTAAGACCCGGCTCCCTGGCTGCTCCCTGGCTCCTTCCCAGGACACTCACAGAGACAGCATGCCCCAGTGGACACATGGCTCTGCTTGTGGGGGGAGGACAGGCACCTAATGCCCCCTCACACCCACTGGCCCTGGGTCTGGGCTGTCCCAAGCTCTCCCTGCTAGGCCGTGGTTCCTGGGGTGCAGAATCAGAGTGGACGGGCAGATGGCGTGACCCAGGCCATGTGGGTGCAGCATGGAGGGAACCTGACAAACACCTCTGGGCCACAGCTGCAGGAAGGTGGCAAGCACCATGGGTCCACCTTAGATGGTCCTGGGTGCTACTACGCCCCTGTGGGCCCAGCTAAGCTGCAAATCCTAGATCTTTCAATGAAATCCCAAAACGCTGCTGCCTCCAGAGGAGAAAAGAGCTTGGCTCTGGGAGTCGGGTCTAGGCGGAGCCAGGCAGCTCCTGCTGGCCAGGAGACCTCTGGAGTGTCCTCTCTCCTGAGCTGCTTCTGCCTCATTTGGAGCGACTCCTCCCTGCACTCTCTGTGTTTGGGGACAGGTGACTGTGTGCTGAGGGCTGTCCTGTGCCTCTGGGATGTGGGGCAGCCTCCCCGCCTGGTCTGTCAACCAAGTACCCTCAGATATGGCCATACACTCCTGCGGGGCAAGTCACCCCCATTGAGAACCACTGGGTCAGTGCCCGCACCTCCCATGTGCCAAGCAGGCTGCTGAGCGCAGAAACACAGCAGGGACAGACTGCAGGGTCTCTGTTCCCGCTCAGGCCACAGCATGTGACATCCTCTCCCAGCCATAGACACACCAGGGAGCAGTGTCGGTTCTATCCCCGGATTCAGTAAGGGGCCAGGCTGAGAGGGAAGTGGGCACGGGTGGACGTGTGCTGCTTGGCCTGCAGGGTCAGGACAGGTGAGAAGCATCACACCCAGAGTCTTAGCAGAGCCAGAGCCAGGCCCCACACCACTCAGGAAGCAACTCAGCTCATGGACAGGTTTCTGTGATGGCCTGGGTCAGCCTGGGACACATTTCCCCTGGTTCCTGTGCAGAGTTCGAATAGGGTCATCTGTCTGCCATGCAGGCTGGTCAGATGCCTCCCCTGGGTTGGGTGTGAGCTAAGTGTCACCAGGGAGCTTTGTGTTGGGGGAGGACAGCCACCCCCACTCCACTGTGCTGAGTTGGGATCTCTGGGGAAAAGGTTGAAAGCTATTGGAGGTCCCCCAAATACTGTGATGGAAGAGGATTCCAGAGAATATACTTCAAGGAAACATACGAGTTTATTTTTATTTACTTATTATTTATTTTGAGACAGACTCTCACTCCGTTGCCCTGGGTAGAGTCCAGTGGCGTCATCGTAGCTCATGGCAACCTCCAACTCCTGGGCTCAAGCACCCTTCCTGTGTCAGCCTCATGTAGCTGGGACTACAGGTACCCATCACCACTCCTGGCTAGTTTTTCTATTTTTAGTAGAGATGGGGTCTCACTGTTGCTCAGGCTGATCTTGAATTCCTGAGCTCAAGCAATCCAGCCACCTCAGCCTCTCAGAGTGCTGGGATTACAGGCGTGAGCCACCGCACTGTGCCAGAAATGTCTGATTTTAAATGACTAGCAAGAAGTCCTTTGCACTTTAACGAGAAAGGGTTGAACTGAGGTATGTTTTATATACAGTAAAATGTTATGGCTGAGTAACGTTAGTTGAGAAACAGAAGCAGTTGTAAACAGACACCACAATCAGGAGGACATAGAACATTCTATCAGCCCCCAAAATCCCTCATGCTCACCCTTCATGGTCAACCCCTCCCTGACCCTAGTAACTGTTGATCTGTTCTCATAGTTTTGCCTTTTCCAGAATGTCCATTGAATGGGCGCAGTGACTGGGAGCATCTTAGTCTGGCAGCTTCTGTTCCACATGGCCTTTCAAACTTTTGCCTAATTTCCCCATGACATTTTGACAGCACAGACATTCTACTGATGCTCTGTATGTACATCTGTTTTATATTGTAAAACAGTAAAATTTTATGCCTGGCATGGGGGTGCACACATGTACCAGCTCCATGGGAGGCTGAGGCAGAAGGATCACTTGAGCCCAGAGGCTTGAGGCTGCAGTAAGCTGTGGTGACACCACTGTGGTCTGGCCTGGGTGACACAGCGAGACCTTGTCTCTAAACGTAAAAAACAGTTTGTGTTCCTTCCCCTCCCCTAAAGAACAAACTTTCGCCCATTCAGAACATGTGACTTAACTCAGTGCACTGGGATTCATCTGAGCCCTTGCATGGGTGGCAGCAGGTGCCTTCTGCTAGGGAGCACTCCATGGTGGGAGCACCAGCCCGCTTGCCTGTTGCCTCCTAAGGTATATTTGGATAGTTTCCAGATCGACATGTTATGAATAAAATTACTATAAACCTGTGTGACTTTTATGTAGGCAGAGTTTCCATCCCTTTAGAATAAACACCTAGTGTGGGGCTGCGGGGTCACGTGGCAGGTACATGTTTTGTTATACAAGAAGTGCCGGACTTTTCCAGAGTGGCTGCACCATTTTGCTTTCCCACAGGCAGAGCTGAGCAGCCCACTGTCCCCGTCCCATATTGTGACTCAGCATTCTTTGGCTCAGGATGCTGGTAGGCGTGTAGCGCAAACCCATCACAGGTGTGGTCTGCACTTTCCTGATGACTAAAGAAGCTGCGACTCTTTTCATGGCTCAGTTGCCATCTGTCCCTGGTGGTGTGGCTGCTCAAAGCTCCTGCACAGTCCTTGACAGAACGGGGGAGGAAAAGAGGGAGGTGGAGCAGGAGGACACAGGGCACGTGGGTGAAGAGAAGCGTGCAGGGTGGGAGGGAGGCCTGGGGGGTGGGACTGGACCTGGAGGACACGCAGCATACAGAAACTGACTGACTGGCAATTCTGCAGAGTACAGTTTTGCCGGAAACTCTCAAGGGCCCAGTAAATACGTCCTGCCACTCAAATGTCCTAAGGAGCACAGTCTGGGCATGAGAAAAGAGTCTGTCAGTCTCACTTGCCCAAGATAGGAAAGTCTCAGTTCCCTCACTGTGAAATGGTGACAGTAACAGTAGCTATGCTATGGGTTACTATGAGGAGTAAATGAGTTAAAATACAGAAAGCATACGGACTAGTACCTGCACATGAGAAACTTTTGCCATATTAGCTATCATCTCCACCATCACCATCATCACCATCATCTTCACTGCCGCCACCACCACCATCACCACCACCACTACCATCATCATCATCACCATCTTCACCATCACCACCACCATCATCACCACCACCATCACCACCACCACCACCATCATCATCACCATCATCTTCACCATCACTATCATCTTCACCATCACCACCATCACCACCACCACCACCATCTTCATCACTATCATCTTCACCATCATCACTACCACCACCACCATCATCATCACCATCATCTTCACCATCACTATCATCTTCACCATCATCACCGTCACCATCACCACCACCACCATCATCATCACCATCATCTTCACCATCATCACCATCACCATCACCACCATCATCTTCACCATCACTATCATCTTCACCATCATCACCATCGCCACCACCATCATCATCACCATCACTATCATCATCATCACCATCACCATCACCATCTTCACCACAATCATCATCTTCACCATCACTACCATTGTCATCACCATCATCACCACCACCATTTGAAAACTCTAAATCTACTTTTGGGACACCTGTTACATGGATCTTTTTTTTTTAGAGACAAGAGTCTCACTTTGTCGCCCTTGGTAGAGTACTTTGGCGTCACAGCTCACAGCAACCTCCAGCTCTTGGGCTTAGGTGATTCTCTTGTCTTAGCCTCCTGAGTAGCTGGGACTACAGGCGCCCACCACATCACCCTGCTATTTTTTTATTGCAGTTCGGCCAGGGCCGGGTTTGAACCTGCCACCCTTGGTATATGGGGCCAGCGCCCTACTCACTGAGCCACAGGCACCGCCCTGTTACATGGATCTTAAATAGGGAGCTCAGTCAAGGCCTCCTTGAGAAGGGGACATTGAATAAAGACTGAGGCAGTGAGGCAGCCCTGAGATACTTGGGCTGGAATGAGGAGGGACGTAGTGGGAAAGAGGCCAGAGCAGGAGCCTGGACAGAGGTGCATCTGTCCAGGCTGTGAATGTGCAAGCATGCATGCATGAGTGTGTGGACATGCATTGTGCTTGTATTAACTAGGCACAGACCTCCTGGTGCCCCATGGGCCATAGTGAGGACTGTGGCCCTCAGGCCCATGGGAGCCCCTGGAGGCTTCTGAGCAGGGACTGTTCAGGTTGCTCTGCCCTTGCAGATGCTCTGACTCAGGTTGCACTTGCAAGCAGCTCAAGCCTGGAGCCACCTCATGGAGCCACTGTCCTCCCCTGAGCACCAGGCGGCAGAGAGGTGTCTTTGCCCTGAGCCCTGCAATGGCCACCCAGCCAGCCCTTCTGAAGATAATCGCTCAGAAAGCTACTATGGAGCACAACCATGGCCCGGGGAAATTCCCACTGCACAATTACACCTAATTTTGCCTCTTCCCCGGGCTCCTGGTGTCCTTGCTTCCATTCAGGACCCAGGAACGGGGTAGAGGCTGGACAGCCCTCGTCGCCACGGAGCTTCTCTCCCCTCTGTCCCACAGTTCTATTAGAAGGTAGGCTTCCACAGGGCGCCATGGCATGGGAGACACAGAGAGCAGGAACCCTCTTCTAAAGAATGTTCCGGTGACTCCAGAGAAAGCTCTAGTGCGTCTTCAGTGCCACGTGTATGGGGTGGGGGACGAGGTGGTGACAGGTATTGGAAATCAGCACACTCTTAGAGCCTTGTTGTTACCTGGCTGTCCTTTTCACTCTGCTCTGATGAGAGTGAGGAGAAGATGACAATGACACCATGTCCCAAGGACACGGAAGGCAGTGAGGGAAGACTGAGGCTGTCATGTTCCACAGACCCTCAGGAGACAGAACTGTAACTGTCACCTTTAGAGAGGCAGGGAGAATGAAGGCCAATGATGAAGCCAGGAGGCCCATGAGGAAAAGGTAAGGGCTTAAGCCAGTGATGTTGGCATGGGGACAGGTCACACGCTGCAGGGCGCCAGAGTGTGGTGGAAGAGTGAGTCCTGTGTCAGGGGTGCTTAACACAAAACTAAAGCTGACGCCGGTTAGAGACACCTGGGAAGGGCTGCTCAGCTTCAGGGAGACCCAAATAGTGCCCCCAGTGAGAGACTGAGATTTAAAAAATTATAGTTCTTCTTCATGTATTATTTAAAAAACTACATTTCTATTTACCACCTCCCGCTGGGATTTGAATTTGTAGAGCTCCTTTTCTATGCTCGTCACTGATCAAATTGGGCAAGGTTATCCTGGAATAACAAGCCAACCTCAAAACAAAATCACACATTTTTGGTTCTTGTCTGGTTTTAGTAGTACTGTGGGCTCCTGTAGTAATGTTTTCAAGGCCACAGAGAAATCTGCCCACGCGTGGGAGCAGCACTCTCTGCCCAGCCTTCCCAGGGAGTGCAGTGCGTGTCCAGCCCTGCCCTGCATGCTGTCCAGCGCCTGCACTGAGGACGTGTCTCTTCCCTGCTCGTCTGCCCGCAGGGCTTTAGGGGCTGGCTGTGATGCTGTCTTGGTGTCTGGTGTGCAGTTGGCAGTGAGGTGTCCCTACTTTGACTCCACTCCTGGCCTCTGCAAACCCTGCAGAGGGTCAACGACAGTTCCTGCCTGTGGGGTTAAGTCCTCATTTTCAAGGAACGACAGGTCCTTTTCCCTCTCCATGGGAACTTCAGATCTTTGGGAAGTCTTAAGTCTGAAAAAAGGAGTCTAGAAAGGAATGTTCCATCTCAGCTCCTTCCTGGCACTCTGGAAATCTCAGATCCAAGTCTTGCCAGCAGTGAAGGCTGCTGCTGCCCTGGGTTTTTTCCCTAAAGGTTTCATTCCCATTTGCTCAGTCTCATGCGGCTGCAGCCTGCCACACGTGGCAGTGGCAGCTGGAGTCCCCCTCTGTCCACCAGGTTTCTGGGGGTTATTGCTCTCGTCTGTGAGCCAGCCCTGGTTCTGGACTGCATTGCTGGTCTGTGCACAAAGGCAGGTGGCACGAGGCTTTGTAACCATTGGAGAGTTCTTCATCCAGCAGGAAGGGGTGTGGGAAGGGGCTGTCTTCTGTGCATGTATTTTAGAGAGCAGATGGTTGGGAACACAGGCAAGCAGGGGGAGGTGCGATGGGGAAGGCAGGGCCTGCACCAGCGTCTCATCCCTCGTGTGGTCCTGCCGGGCACGCTGGGGGCTGGTGCAGAACGGAGAAGCTGGAATATTTACCCACCTTGCCCGTTATTGCTGAGGGCTGCAATGGGTCAGGGTCAGGCTACTTTCTGACTGGAAGGAGCCACCAAACAGAATGACAGGTGGTGGCAGCCGTCAGCGTGTGGACAGGGATTCTGGCCCAGGGGTGGGGATAGACACTGGCTGTGTCTGCCTCGGTGGCCCAGTGCTTCCCTATCTTCCCAGGTTGATGGTCCCCTCTGGTGTGGGGGCTCCTGCTTTTCAGGCTTTGGTCCAGTGTGCTTCTGTGCAAACTTGCACATGGTGGCCCCTCCAAGCATCCCAGGTCAAGTGTGTGATCTGAGCTGCAGGCAGAGTAAACACAGCTGCACTCTTGGCCAGAGACCCTTGGTTGGTGGACAAACTGCAGAACTGTTCCAGCTTCTCCCTGGTCATAGGCTGCCTGGGAGGTGTGTTCTGGGAGGCACATGTAGCCATCTCTTTCTGGGATCGAGCATTTCCTACAGGTTTGGCTTTGTTCCCCATGACTCTGAGACTCACAGAGCTGTGCCTCCTTGCCACCTGGAAACAAAAACCTGGAAGAGAAACACTTGGTAACCAGGGACTTCTCTGGTCCCACCTCCCACTCCTGAGGCAGTAAGCAAACCTCCTGCCCAAAGCAGGAGGGGAAAGGGGACATTCAAGGAGAAAGTGCCGCTGGGCCACACTCACAGAATTCACCAACATGTGGGGAGTGCTGGGTCTATGCGTGGCTCTCTTCTAAGCACTTTTCGTGCTCTGTCTTATCTGATCGTCTCAAGTTTCTTGGGACTGGTTCTATGATTAGCGGTATTTTACAGATGAGACCGAGGCTCAGAAAGTCAGGCAACTTGTCTGGCATCTGTCTGTGATATCCTGTTGCTCTGAACACTCAGGGCCTGGCAGGCAGTTTCCGTTGAAGGGTCAACCTGTATTGTGAGGGATTTGCTCTCCTTGTTTGAAGCGTCACACGTGGAACTGTGTGCACATTAGGGGTCTGGCTTCTCTGTAAGCTTTATCCGTGTGGTGGGTTGTGGTTGTGCATTCTTTTCCATCACAGTGTGAATGTGTCAAGAGTTTCTAAAGTCTTCCCTCCTGTGGAGGGACATTGGGGGGTCACTTCTTTTGGACGTAAGCTCTCATTTCTTTTAGGTGAGGAGAATTAGGTGGACACAGGGCATTCACGTGTGCAGGTTTTATGAATACTGCCAGTTTGTCAGTACAGTATATCCATTTCATGAGCAATGTATGAGGGTTTCAGTTGCCACGTCCTCGCCAAACTTGGCACTGTCAATCCTTTTCATTTCAACCACCCGAGGATGGGTGGTGGTGGTGATGAGCTATTTTTGACATGAAACAAGACTGTGTCCCAGAGGTGAGGGTCTGTGCTTCCAGGGGCATGAGCCACAGTGTTCTGTGCCTAGCCTGATGTTTCAGCGGGTTCAGAAGGAAAACGGAGACAGCAGAGAAACCCAGAATGCTTCAAAGTGGGCAGACGTGAGTTAGCCGTAAGTAAAATGCTAGGCTAATGGTGAGATTCTTGGAAGGTTTTGTCATTAGCTAGAAAGAGACCAGTGACGATGTCATTAACATATACACACCACGGGATGAAGTTTGCAGTATCTGACAGCTAATATGGTAGGGGCACTGCCCAGTCAGGATGGTGCAGGCCAGGAACGCATGCACCTGTACTGGCTGGAGGCTCAGCCCTGTTCACAGGTCCCGATTTTAGCGGTTAAATAACGAAGCCAAGAAACCCGAGCAGAGCTGGCTGGAACGCAGTACACCGAAGCATCGCCCACAGGGGTAGTTTCCCCCGAGGGGGTTTGGGCAAATACTAATTCCGAGTATTACAGTCAGCATGAAAATACTGAAAAGTGGGACAAGCTCCAGGTAAGGAACACAGCGAGAGGCAGAGTGCACCGGGTGTCGCTACCACGCGGGAGGCGCGCGGGTGGAGGCCTAGGGACAGGGGCTCTGGGGGAGGCAGCGGGGTAGGGGGTCACATTTCTCCCAAGTCACAGTCTGCACCCACAGCATGACTGCCAGGTCTAGCACTCCATGAAGCGGACGAGTCCTTCTCTCCTTGCCGGGGACACAGCCGCCAGCGAGGCCACGGGCCGGTGCGCCAAGCTCGGCAGCAGCTTCTCCCGGCCGGCCCCGCCTCCCCAGTTTCCCCGGAGAGCGACCAATCATCCTCCAGCTAAGTTCACGTCCCTATAAAGCTGCGTCTGATTGGTTGAGCGCGGGCCAATCCGCTACTCGGGCGCGCGCGGGCGGGGCTGTTGGACAGGCTGCCCGCGGAATTCCGGGTCCGGCTCGGGGTCGGGGTCGGGGCGGAGGGAGAAGGGCTGGACGACCAGGCTCGGGCAGCGAGCCTGCGGACAATGGTGTGAACGTGCTTGTCAGCTATAAAGAGCGACCCTCGTGTGAGCCCGGCCCCGCTCTTATCGGCGGGGTGGTCGCCGCCGCCGCCGCCGCCGTCGCCATGGTGCTTTTTGAGTGGCCTCGGGCACTTCTGCCGGTCGTCGGGTCCGGGCCGGGCGCGGAGGCACGCGCGCACTCCCAGAGCGCGTCATGACAGGCAAGTGCGCCCACACCTCCCCGGCCGCGCCGCCCTGACGCTGGCTTGAGCGCAGAGGGGCCACTGATGACTTCACAAACCGAAAATGTCAGGAGCAGGCCTTCAGGCGCGGGCGAACTCAGGGCGCCAGGACAGTGGCCCTGGACCGCACCTGCTGGTCTCTGGGGGGCTTCCCATGTGGAGACAAGGTGATCACCAAGACCTCCTGAGCTTTACATGTTGCCAGATTATCAACCCAGGGGTGAGTTCAGCCACCAGAAGCGCATAGACTGAGCTGGGTGTGGCCCCCCAGGAAAACAGCAATGCTGTCACTGCCAGCCGGGGGCTGTTATGCGGTGCAGGGCAATGCCCTTCAGCCCTGTCTTCAGGCATCGGCCTGGAGAGTTGATGCTTGAATCTATTACTCTAATGAAATAGCCATATAAAGAATATTGTGATAATAACAAAATACACAAACGCTGTATATTCCATCATAGTTTCCAGGTTACAAAGCACTTTGACACACCACTGTCAAGGAAATGGGGCTTTGCTTTTGATTTATACCTGCTGAAAACTCCACTTGGCCAACACTGTGCTGGGGAGAGGGAAAGAGTAACGCAGAGTCTCTGTAAATAAAAACCCCACCTGAGTTTTTATACTGGGAGGAGTTTCTTTACAGTTTTGACAGTGTTTTCCTTCACTATTTCAGTAAGCTGGGGGGTTCTGACAAAGTCATAGGTGGTGTGATAGGTCACCAGGTTGGAACGCTCCCGTCTTTCCTGATGGTCCAAGCACAAGTTTAACTGGAGTATACTTGAAGCTAGTTGGCTTCGGGATGCAGGGTTCCATGACAACTGGCATCTGGGACATTACTCGACCACACATCTGCCTATGATGTCACCCCTTGGGCTCAGAAGGACAACCCTTTCCACTCATGAGATTTTATTAAAAAGAGTCTGTTCCTAGAAGGCTGGCCCAGGGCCCTACCCTATACCCTTGCCCTTCAGTTTGTGCAAACCCTGGAACTTTCTAAGCTTTCCTTTTTATTTGTTTTGAGACAGAGTCCTCTGTCACCCTGGGTCAAGTGCCATGGTGTCACAGCTCACAGTAACCTCAAACTCTTGGTCCCAGCAATCCTCTTGCCTCAGCCTTCAGAGTAGCTGGGACTACAGGCACCCACCATGATACTCAGCTATTTTTTTATTTTTAGTAGAGAAGGGGTCTCACGCTTGCCAAGGCTGGTCTTAAACTCCTGAGCTCAGGAAATCCACCCGCCTTGGCCTCCCAGAGTGCTGGAATTACAGACATGAGCCACCACTGCACCCGGCCTAGTTTTCCTTTTATTTTTTTCTAGGCAGAGTACATTTCAAACCTTTGGGGAAGATCTGCGCCTCACAGATCATTCGGTAAGGAATGCAAACCATCAGCCACTTTGCCCCAAGCCCCACATACCTTGTGGGGCTGGAAGAGCAGAGAATGGGATCCAAAAGCTCCGTCTCATGGGAGGATGCACCAGTCGTGAGAGTCTGTGGTAGCAGCGGCCACCACTGAGCCCTCAAATCACTATGCAGGGGCACCCGCTGCCTCCTCTACCCACTCAGTTCTCATGATGCCCCACTAAGTTTAGGAGCCCTGGGAGAACTGACAGGCCACCTAATATACCTGGTTTGGGCATCAGCTTCTCCATCTGCCCCTAGAGGTGATGACCGCCCCTCCCCCTGCTGTGGGCCTTTCGAGGGTCCCTTGGGATGGATGCGGAAGTCCTTGCAACCATGGAGCACACCGTGAAGATGACACAGATGACCTAGAGGCAGCATTCACCTCCCCAGAGGCTTCTAGAGCTTGTGCTCTGTCCTTTTCAGAGAGGTCGTGAGACTGGTTCAGTAATGGGCAGTAACTGGCTGAGAATCCCAGAACAGCTGCTCTACAGAGCTCCCTCCAAATGACCTTGGAGGGCCTCAGGGTGAGGCCTGGTCACCTGCCTATTTCTGAGCTGCTGCAGGAGCTGGGGGACCTGTCCCTGCCCCCACCACCCTCTCACTCCAAGTATTGATCTGCTTGGCCAGTGTCCCCTGGGCCCCTGTGAGTGCAGCGTCACATTCAATTCTGTCTTCTCTGGATCCTCTCAGATGTACCCTGGCCCCTGCACTGTTCTCCGAGAGCCCATCTGCTGTGCGTGCCAGACCAAGTTCGGGGGCCGTCTGCCGGTGCCCAGGGCTGAGGCGGCACTGCCTTACTGGGTCCCTCTGTCCCTGAGACCCCGAAAGCAGGTAGGTGACTTAAGCCAGAGGGTCTTCACCTAGGGTGAAGGGTGCACATCAGGGCATCAGCCACCTCTCAGAATCACAAATATTTTTTTGTTGTTATTTTTAATTCAGGTTAATGTGAGGGTACAAACAACTAGGTTATAATGTTTGCATTTGTTGGGTAGAGTCCCTCTTGTAGTTGTGTCCCACACCCAAAAGGTGCGCCCTATGCTCGTACATTGTGTCCATTCAATGGGAGTGCACCCATCCCCTCCATACGCCCCTCTCCCCCTCCCTCATTCCCCCAAAACACATTTTAAAATTATTTTTATTTTTTTATTTATTTGGAGACGTATTATCACTCTGTCACCCTAAGTAGAGTGCTATGGTGTCATCATGGCTCACGGCAACCTCAAACTCTTGGGCTCAAGCCATCTTTCCTCTTCCCCCATGTGCCCCTCACCCGGCTGTTCATCTGTACTCTTGGCCAAGTCCTTTACAATAAATGGTAAACCTGAGGAAAGTGCTGCCCTGGCTTCTGTGAACCACTCTAGCAAGTGAACTGAACCCAAGGAGGGGTTTGTGGGAACCTCGATTTTTAGCTGGGACTGTTGATTGGTGTTCAAAGTGGGGGGAGCCTTGTGGGACTGAGCCCTCACCCTGGGGATCAGGTAGATGGTTCAGAGTTGAATTGATTATGGGCACCCCGCTGGTGTCTGCTGGTGACTGGGCATGTGTGGGTAACCCACTCCCGCACCTGGAATCGGAAGGGTTATGTTAATTGGTTTTGTTTTTCTTGTATTTCTAAGGGTTGGTTTTGGTGAAGCGGGATTTGTTAGAATGGCCGTGGCTGAGGGAAACGTGGTTTGGAAAGAGACGGATGAAAGGGTTTGGGGATGAGGCACCCTTGATTCCTGGGTGGCTGTGGGTCCCCCATGGGTGGAGCACGCTGTGCTGTGTTCACTTTAACTCTGGACATCACCTGTTGGGTGGAAGGTGGGTCCTGCTCCCAGGAGCTGGTTCACTGATGCTCAAGGAGATGAAGCTAATAAGGAAAAAGCAAATGCTCAACTCCTAAATGAAATTAAATGAAATTTAAACAAAGAGTGTGGATCCAACCTTGCCACTAGGTCCCTCTCAGGACTCAGTGAGTCTGAGCTTCGGCCTCAGGCCCCAGGGCCCCCGCACAGACACCTGTGCTCTTTCCTCCCACAAGTGGCCGGTGCCCTCTTGTCTGGTGTCCGTCAGTTACCGTCCCTTTCTGAGGGCCATTCCAGCTGTCTGTCACTGCTGATGTGGTGCAAGGAACATTCTTGTGCCCACAGTGCTTCACGTGCACAAGCATCCTCGGAGGGGACATTCCTGGGGTCACGGGTGTGTCTGTCATCCTGGTAGACCTGGTCTGAATGCCAACAGAGCCCTGTCCAGCCGAGAATGCCAAGGCCAGGGGTGCTGAGTGTTTTGCTCAAGGGCAATTGCTGGAGACCGCTAAGCTCAGGACAGGACAGGTCTCCTGATGCCACCCCGTATGTTCTTCCCGGCTGTCATGCAGACATCCCACTGTGCAGGGCAGATGTTGGGTGATGAGGGCAGGCAGTCCACGGGGCCCTGTGTCCCCCACCCCTGGGAATTTCCTGAAGGGGAGACTGTGCTCCCATGGTGGGTCTGGGGCTTGTGGCGGGAGGGACGCAGGAGGAGCTCTTTGGGCCCAGCTGGGTAGTCCGTGCGAGGCTCCAGCTGCTTATGAACCTGCGGCTCCTTCCTCTTTGTTAGATCCCAACGATGGTCCGGTTTTATATTCCCCAAACTACCAAGATGTGCTCCTGCTCATGTCACAGCTTTGGGGGCCGCCTCCCAGTGCCGAGGACCCAGGCAGCGATGCCCTACTGGGTGCCCCATGTCCTGAGGTCCCAGAAGCAGGTGAGGAGGGCCAGCCTGCAGTGTGAAGGGAGCACAGGGCCCGGAAACCCCGACAGAGAGCTCTGCCGCTGCCTGGAGAGGGTCTCTTAACAGCTGCCGTGGGCTGTGGAACACAGAAGGGGCTGGGCTGCTGGGAGGACCAGCAGGTCTCCCGGGTTTCTGGGTGGGCAGTGCTGGGCAGGGCCAGACCACCCGGTTCTCTGCAAAGGGCTTTTTCCCATCTCCTCCGCCCCCTTCCTGCCTCCTCCCTGACCTGGCCTGGCCTTCTTCCATCTCTCTCCTCACTGTCTGGCATCCTGGGGTTGGAAGCCCTGGCCCTGGCACAGCGGGGGGCTGGGAAGGACCATCGCAATTTCCTGTCCTTTCTCTGATCTGTCTAGCCGCCTGCCACGGGGGCACTTCCTTCCCCTGTCCCAGGCTCTGGGAGGGAGGGTCGGGCTTCTTTTTCTTTTTCTTTCTTTTTTCTTTTTTTGAGACAGAGTCTCACTGTGTAGCCCTAGGTAGAGTGCCGTGGCATCACAGCTGATAGCCGCCTCAAACTCTTGGGCTTAAGAGATTCTCTGGTCTCAGCCTCCCAACTAGCTGGGACTACAGGTGCCCGGCTGTTTTGTTGTTGCAGTTGTTTAGCTGGCCCAGGCTGGGTTCGAACCAGGGTGTAGGTGGCTGGCGCGGTAACCTCTGTGCTTCGGGCACGGAGCCACAGGCTTCTTCCCTTCCATCACCCGGACCTCCTTTGTTTTCTGTTAGTGAGTGGTGCACTGTCCAGGGTGAAGGCCTTGTGGCAAGGAGACCATGGCTGGCATTCTGAGCTGGCCCCTGCCCCTGCCCAGAGGACTCCATCCAGATCACCTGCCCTCCCCTGCGGCAGTGGCTGGGCTGACTGCGCCCCCATTCCTTGTATTCTAGGTGGTGATGCAGAAGCAGAGCAGTAAAAGTTTCCAAGGTAACATGGAGAATCTCTCCCATCCCATCTCAGTCTCTCCCATCTGAGACTCCTCCTGTCCCCAGATACCTGTGAAACAAAGAGGACCACAGTGTGCCACATCCGCGTGTCCCCTGCCCTGCTTTCCCCAGGCACCACTGGTCGCTCTGTTTTTCTCCAGGGGATGGGAGAAGCCTCCACTCCCCAGCTCACCCAGCCCCTCAGCTGGTGTCTGCTGGGGATGGAGCAAGTGTCCAGCCGGGCCTCGGGATGTCTAATCTTCTATAATTCCTGACACAGGAGGGGCGCGTGTGTGTCTATTCCCGACATGGCACGTATTCCTGTATACAGCCTGTTATCTGCCCCCATTCCTGTACTCATGACATGTCAATATATTCAAAGCACAACATGGATCTCATCACGACACAGTGTGTCATAACTCACAAGTCAGGAGCTAGCACCTGTGCCTTTTTATATTCACACCACTTCCGTGTACCCACATTCCTGTCGTATGTGGGAAGCTACGTCTGAGACACGGATGCCTGGGCATTCACCCTCTCTTCACAGTGTCCTGGGGACACGCAGCTCCATCCACCACCACTTTCTTTGTCTCTACAACAAGGGGGTGGGACTTGACCGGCACTGTGCATCCTGGAGCCGAGGGCTGACGTGTCTGTGTTTTCTGGGCTGTCATTGTACCCTCCCCTGTGTGCCTGGATGGCATCTGTGAGTGGGTGTGTCTGCGAATGGAAGTGGGCTCCTGGGAAGGGAGTGTTTGCATTGGACCTGCTGGGGGCTAGGGGAAGTGAATAGTTGCCAGCCAATGCACTTATCTCTTAATGGTGCAAAAATAAGCACTTCTTCATTTTTGAGACAGAGTCTCATTTTGTTGCCCTCGGTAAAGTGCTGTGGCATCACAGCTCATAGCAACCTCCAACTCTTGGGCTCAAGTGATCTTCTTGCCTCAGCCTCCCAAGTAGCTGGGACTATGGGTGCCCACCACAACGCCCAGCCATTTTTAGAGATGGGATCGCACTCTTGCTCAGGCTGGTGTTGAACTCCTGAGCTCAAGGAATCCACCCACCGTGGCCTCCCAGAGTGCTAGAATAAGTCCCTTTTCTTAATTAAAAAGTAGCACGCTTAATAGCAGTGTGATCTGTCACAGCCCTGGCAGAGGTCAGGATGGAGGGTGCTATCACATTGTAAGACCTGGGTGACTTTTCTTCCATGGCCCTGTGGAGACCCCCATCCACACTGGCGTCCGTGGCAGGAATTTCTAAAGCAAAATATTGGAGCCACTTGAACGCCTCTTGTAGGACACAAGTGGAGGGTGTTTGAAATGTGGCACTTGCCATCTGGGTATGCTGGAGAGATAGTGAACAGGACTCAAGTGAATAACTTGGGAAGATCCCCAAGAGTTATTGTTAGAACAAGCCGGCCGGCCAGGCCTCCGTTAGTGTAAACCTGGAGGCCAGGGCCCCATCTGGGCACAGATGGAGGTCTGGGAGTTGTGTGTCACAGGTGACCCATGTGGGCCCAGCGGGAAGGACTTGGAAAAGACCCTGCAAAGAGAGGGAACAAAACTTATGATGGCACAAGTGGCAGGGACAAGGGCCAGAAGTCGCCTTTGTAAGGAAACTCTGTGGCAGTTGGAAGCGACTATGGGAGAAGCTGCCCTTGGAACTGTATATTCATACACTTGAGGGTTTATTTTTATTGATTATTTTTGGCTTTGAATACTTCAGATTTTAAGAACCGCTAAAAGCTTACTTAGTTTTGAATCAAATACATCACTGGCATGTTTCTAAAAACCAGCATTCATTTTACTCCGAGCATTGTTTTGTAGTTCAGGAAATTCAGACCCCGAGTCTGTTGTTCACTGGGCCGTTGTCACCAAGAAATCACCAGCCAGGAATACCTTCTTCATCCCCCTGACCCGGCCTAGCCTCCCCATCCCGAAAGTGCCTCACACTAGCCCTTTCTCCACCCAGAGCCCCTCCTGAGTCCCTGTGCCCGCCACAACTGCTGGCGCGTCTGCTGTGGCCGGCGTCCCCTGCTGCAGTGGCAGCAACTCCAGGCCCCTCACCAGGACAGGGCCCCGATGCCTCGGTGGGAAACCAGCTCCCCGGCCCCGCTGCTGCCCATGGGCTTCGGGTTCCTCACACTCCTGCACATCATCCTGAGGGTTATCACGGCCATTCGGTAAGCAGGTAGAGATGGGGCCCCCCTCCTCGGTGATGCCTGGCGGGGGTGAGGTGTGGTGTCCAGCAGGGAGGATTCCACTGGACACTAGGGTGGCCATCATGCTGTGCAGGCCCCACCCTTCCCCCCTTCCAGGCGAGGTGTCAGCCATGCTCATCCATATGGAGCAGAGGGCCAGAGCGGCCAGGTGGTGGGGGGTTCTCGGGGGCTCAAGCCCCCGTTCCAGCTCCCAAGAGACCACTCGTTGATTATTGTCATCTCCTGGTGGGTCTTAGTGCCCTGCCGGTGTCTGGGGTCTGACCCGTCTCAGGGAGGGGACCTGCTTCCTGTCCTATCCTCACCCAGGGCGTCTCCCCTGGAGTCCAGTCCCCACCCTCCTCCATCCAAGTGTTGCCCTGGAACCCTCATGGCTCACAGCTCAGGACCAGAACACCTCCCTTGGTCAGGGGGTCAGAAAACCCTCCCCCTCCCCCCTCCCCCTGCTCTCCTCCCCTCCCCTCCCCCTTCCCCCCTTTCCCCCCTCCCCTCATCGTTTGGGCAGCCCCTCTCTGTCTCCGCATGCATACAAGTGTGAATGTGCACGTGACAGTGCGGATGGGGACGTGTGGACACGTGACATTGCGGATGGGGACGTGTGGACACGTGTGAACACTCACAGTCCAGCGTGCATCTATTTGCCTGTTTGCTTTTTAAGTGTCTCCTCCACTCAGCTGTAAGAAGATTTTAGAAAATGTGCAGTGTCTGAAAACCCCTGTGTGGGTCCAGTCCAGTTTTCTGGCTGTTCTCAGCAGGTCAGCCCCCGCTTCCCCCTGCTCTCAGCTGGAGGCAGTTGTCTGTCCCCCGCCTTTATGTCTGTTGAATGATGGTGCGAGATGAGCTTCTGTGTGGGTCCCTCTGGGTGGGGCCCCTGTGGACCCCGAGCCGCAGCTGTGTGTGACCCATGAACGTGAGTGGTACCGGAGGGCCGCTTCTCGAGACTTCCTTTCCTTGTTGTTTTTCGTAAGGATTTGTCTTTCTTTTTATTTTTGCCAACTTGATTGTCAAATTTAATTTGACTCCTTTGTACCCGTTCTGGGAAAAGCAAAGCAAAGAGAGAAACTTGGTTGGGAAGGATAAAGTTGGGTAGACAGTTAGGGGAGCAAAGGGGACACTGCTGAGCCATCTGGTCAGTTGAAAGGAAGGAGGGAAGGGGGGAGTGAAGGAAGAAGGGAGCACAGAAGGGAGGAAGGAAGAGAGGAAAGAGAAAAGGGAGGAGGGAGGGAAGAGGAAAGATGTCTGGTCCAGTTCTCATGGTAGGTTGTTGGGGGTGGGCGTGGCATATGCTTTTGTTCTGAAGTTCCCCCAAACATGTGGCTCCCCTGCTATTTGTACGGCTTCCTGTTTCCCACCCCTGGACTTGGTATCCTGAGCCCGCCTTCCGTCCTTGTCACCATTGATCTCAGGGGCCCCGAAACCTCACTCTGCAGTGTTTGCTCCCGAGCAGAGCTTGTAGGGCAGAGCTGCGGGCACCAGCCAGCCATGTGGGACACCACGTGCTGTGTGCCTGGGATGTACCGGCGCCCAGCAAGCTCCCCCACACCACACTCAGGGCCATCTCTGGAGGAGCCCTGGCTGCCCATCTGCTGGCCTGGAGGGGGGAGAGGGTGAGCTCAGAATTCCCACCAGGGAGTCCTCCCGGTCAGGGCAGCCTTGCTTTACCCTTGTTTCCTGTGCTGTCTGCATGGTCCTCTCCATGAACCCAGTGGGCTCTCAGAGGGGACAAGCCTCGCGTGGGGCCCCACGGCTGGAAAGCCGCGCAGTGGGGACTGCTCCCCTAGCCGGACCCCTGCCTGGAACTTCCCAGGCCCTGAGCGATGTGGGGACCCTGGAGAGCAGCCCCTGCACCGTGGGCCATCCCCACTCATGGAGGCTGGCCTCCAAGGGCAGTGCAGTCTCGGCCATGCCGGGACGATGTCCGGTTACTGCCTTTCTCTTTGCTTTCCAGCCAGATGTTCTGGTTTTGAAGTTGGAATCTTCAGCTGCTGTCAAGAGCATCATCAAAAAGTTAGTTACAATCAAGATCTTCAACGAGAGTCCTCAGATGGAGAGGAGTCTATGATATCCAGTATTTTAGTATAATTCACACCCAAGATTCAATCCAAATTATTTACCATCCAGTGATTCTTACTTGCAGCAGAGCTGGTATGAAAGTGGGTGACATTCTGTTATGCATGCAGTCAATAAATGTTATTTGTGAAACTCTGAACTGGCCACTTAAGTGATCACCTCTGGCTTCCCTTCATCGGGGAGGGGCTTGTCCCCCATTTCTGTGCCCTGGGGAGAGGGGCCAGTCTGAGTGTCCCCTCCCTCTGCCAGGGCCGGGACCAGACCCACTGGATAAGGGTTTGACACCTGTTTCAGGTGGGTCTCACTTTAAGGAGCTTAACTTTGCAGATGAATTGCATTTTAAAATATGACGTACCATGCATTACTGTAAAATTCACTTTTTTTTAAAAGTATAAAATTCAGTGGTTTCTAGTATATTTTACAGTGTTGTGCAACCATCACCACCACTTCCAGAACATTTTCGTCACTGTGAAAGGAAACCCCATGAAGCCATCGTTCCTCCTCCCCGGGAGGCCACGGTGCTTGGAACCCAGGAACCTGCCCCCTGTCTCTCTGTTCTGGGCTTTTCGTATAAATGGCATCACACAACATGCAGGGTTTTTGTGACTGGCTTCTCTCACTCAGCGTGTTTTCATTTTTTTTTTTTTTTAATTTTAAGTACATTTATTTCAGGAGGTGCCCGTAGCTCAGTGGCTGGGGTGCCAGCCACGTACACCCAGGTTGGCCCAGCTGCCTTGGGCCAGCTGAACAATAGTGACAACTGCAGCCAAAAAATAGCCGGGCGTTCTGGCGTTCTGGCAGGCACCTGTAGTCCCAGCTACTTGGGAGGCTGAGGCAAGAGAATCGCTTATGCCTGAGAGTTGGAGGTTGCTGTGAGCTGTGACACCACAGCACTCTAAGAAGGGCAATGTAGTGAGACACTGTCTGAGAAAAAAAAAGGTAAATTTATTTTAGGTAAATGTGATGGAATAAGCAACCAGGTCAAACTATTTGATTTTGTTAGGTAGAGTGCGTCTTGTGTTTATGTCCCACACACAAAATGTGTGCCAACCCCCCCTACCTTGTGCCCATTCAGTGAGAGCACCTGAACCCCCTGTCCATCCCTCATTATCCCTCCCCCAACTTGAATTGAAGTGAGTTTTTCTCCTATGTGGGTGTGCATTAGAATGTCTGCTGGCTTCATATTAGTATTGAGTACATTGGGATAATTGCTTTTCCATTCTTGTGATACTTTACTAAGAAGAATGTGTTTCAGCTCCATCCAGGATATTACGAGAGATGTGAAGTCACCATCTTTTTTACAGCTGAATAGTATTCATGTACTACCATTTGTAAATCCCTTCCTGAGTTGATGGGCATTTAGTGTTTTTCCACATCCTGGCAATTGTAAATTGAGCTGCAATAAGCAATCCAGTGCGTGTGTCCCTTACGGTAAAGTGAACTTTTTTTTCTGGGTAGAGGCCTAGTAGTGGGATTGCGGGTTCAGATGGGAGATTCGGCATGTCTCTAAAGGTTCTTTGGGGCATGTATCAGTTCTCCACTTCTTGTTATGGTGGGACAATCCCCCATCATGTGTATGCCACATTTTGTTAATCGTTTAGCAGTTGCGGCTATTTGGGTTGTTTCCACTTTGGGGCTGTTGTGAATGCTGCTGAACAATCATATGTAAGTGTTTGTGTGGACAGATGTCTGCCTTTCTTTTGGGTGTACCTAGGAGCAGAATAGCTGGGTCATTTGGGAACTCTTGTGTCTAATGCTTTGAGGAACTGCCAAGCTGTTGCCCATGGCAGGTGCACCCCTGCACCCCGGGAGCGCATGAGGGTTTTTGTTTGTCCACATCCCTGCCAACACTTGTTACTGTCTGTTGTCGTGGTTACAGCCATCCTAGCAGGTGTGACTGGCATCTCATTGCGGTTTTGATCTGCATTTCCTTGACAGCTGGTGATGGTGAGCATCTTGCCAGGGGCTCATTGGACCACGTTTGCATATCTTCTTTGGAGCAATGTTCGAATACGTGGTCATTTAGTGGGTGGTCTGTCTTTTTATTGTTGATGCGTTTGCGTTCTCGTGTGTATTCTGGATACCAGACTCTTATGAGATATGTCATTTGTAAATAATTTCTCCTATTCCATGAGTTACTTTTTTACTTTTTAAAGGATGCCCTTTGAAGTACAAAAGTTTTACATGTTTGTGAAATAAGTCATCTATCTTCCTAGGTCGCGCCTGCTTTGGGTCACATGGTCAATCTAGGATATCATTGCTGAATTTGAGGTCACAAAGACTTACACCTGTGTTTTCTACTAAGCGTTTCAAAAAACTCATACGTTTAGGTGTTTTATTTTTTCTGAGTTTAATTTTGGTGTGTATATGGTGTGAGGTAAGGGTTCAGCCTCAATCTTTTGGATGTGGATATTCATTTGTCCCAAATAACATTTTTGACATGGTAAAATCATAGAAATGGAGAAGAGATGAGTGGTTTCCTGGGGTTAAGGAGGGATGTGAGGTGGGAGGGAAGTGGTGTGGCTGTGTCCTGGTGGCAATGGACGTGCTCTGTGTCTCAGCTGCCGACATCAGGGTTCTGGGTGGCGTATTGCACTATAGTTTCTCCAGATGGTACCAACTGGGGAAAACTGAATAAAGGGTAAGGTGGGATTTCTGGTATTATTTCTTATAAGCATGTGTGAATCTACAGTTATCTCAAAATAAACATTTAAGCAAAAAAGCAGCACAATTCACTGTGGAAGATTTTGAGAATGCAGAAAAGTATCAGGAATAAACTGGAAGCTGCTGTCCCCTCCCCTGAGCTACCCTCTGTTATTGTTGCCCTGGCAGAAGGGGAAAGGTGCCTACCCTGGGGAAGATTTGAGGGATGGACAGAAGCTGGACTCTGGGATGCTGGATGATGGTGGGGGTCCTACCTTAGAGACAGAAAGAAAATGGTGGGAGCCTGAGGCACAAAGGCCAAAGGGGGCCGTGGTCAGGGGGCACTGCATGGGCATCTCAGCACACCCATGCCCCTTTGTGGCCTCTGTGGGGAGGTGGAAGCTGTGTTCCCCTGGACCACATCTTCGGGGGCCCAAGGGCAACATTAAGCATTGTTTACTCAGTCATTAGGTATGTATTGGGTACCTACAATACGCCAGGCTTGGGGAGACAGCGTGAGATGTTCCCTGCCCCCAGGTTGCCCTTGGGCCACTGGGATACCGTAATGGAGGGGGAGTTGCCATCGTGAGTGAAGCACTTGTGAACACAAGGGAGGGCTCAGGGACACTGTCAACAGCCCACTAACTCCTCCCATGCTGCACAAGGACAGGCCCCCTCAGCACTGTTCTCAGCAGTGTTCTCAGGGACAAGTTGAACCTGTGGGGGATCAGTCAGGATCAGCCCTTGGCCGGTGAAGCGTGGGAGGGGTGCTCAGCACTGCTCACCCCCATTCCAGCTTCCCTCTCACTTCCCTTTCCCCTCACAGGGCTTCCTGGATCCCCCTCTCCCTCCCAGTAAAGCACTTGCACTCAGTCCTTGCTTCAGGCTCGGCTTGTAGGGGAGCCCAAGATGAGACGTGGCCAGCCAATTAAACTCTGGAGTCAGGGAAGGTCCCCTGAGCAATGGAGACAATTCCGTAACCCAATGATGAAAGGTGAGGACCCAGTATGGGGCGGAGACACAGAAGGTGTGAAGGCCCAGAGGAGAGGGGGGTCAGGGAGCGTTCTGGGCATGTAAGTGGGGGTGGCTGGATTGTGGTGACAGTGAAGAGCACTGGAAGATGACCACACTGTGGTCTGTGCCTGTTGTTTGTCTGCACTGGGGACGCAGGAGCTGGGCTCTTGTGTGGCCTTGGGAGGTCGGTCTGTGTCAGAGGGGCAAGGCAGGGGTCTTGTGGGGAGCACCAGGTGGCCTGCCCTGCACTCCCAAGGCCCTGTCCTGAGGCTACTCAAGCTCCCTGCTGCGCTGACCTATGACTGCTCTGCACTGGGGTCTCACCAGGCACAGGCAGGTGGAGGAGCATGTGGGCTGCCCAGCCCTGCCCAGTCCCAGTGGCTCCTCAGGCTGTTCTCTGTGCTGCCTGCCCCCACTCCTTCCACCTTCTTAGTCACCCATGTGCCATTGCCCTGGCAGAAGGGAAAGGGTGCCTACCACAGGGAGTGGCTATGGGAACACCCAGTCCAACCACACCCTTCATAGATGGGGATGGGAGGCCCAGAGAGGGCAACACCACCTCCCAGGACACACAACGAGCTGGTGGCAGATGCGAGGCTTGAACCCCCTCTCCCAAACTCCATCCAGGCCACCTTTCCACTAATGACCTCCCATCTGCAGGCACTGCTCCCCACCTCTCCACTATGGGGAGACCCTTTCCACATCTCCAGTTAGAGGAACAGCAGGTGGGCCAGGCTGCCTGGGCTCTGTGGCAAAGACCTTAGAGCTCACCTGGGCCCTTGAGGAGAGAGCTCTGTAATCAGGTAAGAATGTCTGCCCCAGGCCGGGACAGGGCCAGGGGGTGAGAGCCGTGATCTTGTAATGCCAGTATCCCCTGCAGGCTGGGTAAGTACTTGTTGATTAGGGGTATCTGCTGCTTTCTCTAGTGGGCATCTCACTGGGGGTCCTGGCAGCCCTTGAGAGCAATTGCAAATTCCTGTTTCCATTTTCGCCATTTCTAAGAGAGGCAGCCCAGTTTGAGGGCATCATTTTTATTTAAAACAACAAACTGCAGGTTGATCTGTGAGCACAGAGGGTGAGGGCATTTTGGAGGGGCCAAGTCTGGCATTCCAGGTTCTGCAAGTGGGTCCTTTCCAGACACCCCCCAGCTGAGGAGGGGTCCACAAATCATAGCATATTGGCCCCGGTCTCTGGGGAAGCAGGATGTGGCCAGGAAGTGGGTGTCCTCAGGTGATGTGACCTAGCTGCCTGGGTTTGCCCCCCACATTGCTAACAGCACAGACTTTGGGGGTCTGGGGGCTCTGGGCTCCAGGATGCCTTGCCAGGGCCAAGTAGAACCATCTATGAAGTGTCCGTACAGCACAGTCCCTCAGAGACGGGGGTCTCTGCCTTGTACCCCAACTGCCCTCTACTCTCCATCTGAGGAAGGCCCTCCCTCCCACCCTCCCTGTCACCTTCCTCCTTCCTTCTAGAAACCATTTCACATGTAAAAATAGGTATACAAATCTGAAAGTTTTAGAAAGGACAAAGCTTAAAAAAAAATGCAACTGCAATGCATTATCTGTCTCTGTCCTGTCCTTCCTGTAAAAGTTGATCTAAAGGTTTGGTAGATTGGTGCGTAATAGTTTTGCAGGGTGGCTTCAGGGCAGGAGGGTCCTCATGCTATGCGCCCCACTGTCCGAGTGCAGCAGCCCATCAGTGAGTCCAGGGGGGTCAGCCCGACCCCGTGAACCTCACCTACCGACCTAGCGCCCCTGGGGATCAGGGCCAGGGTTGCCGTTTCACAGGGGAATACAAAGTAGGATTTAAAAGGTTTTCAAATCATGTCCTGTCGTCTCTGGGACCTCATTTAATTCTGACAACATCCATGGTGGCTGAGATGCGGGAGGCTCCCGTGGAAGACATCCCCGTGCCACCAGGTGGCACAGGAGCCAGTGCAGTGAGGAGCCACTGACAAACCATCTGACCCCCAAGGTGGCCTCATATGAGCCGGTCTCTCGATTCCCTCTCGGTTTTGAGGGTGAAGCCGTCTGTGTTTAGCCTTCTGGGCCCAGTGCTCTGTGGGGGTTCTGTTAGGGATGTGCAGTGATGGGGGGCACAGGCGAGGTGAGCATGAAGCCGGTAAAGTCAGCAAAGCCCAACACACGTGGCACTCGGTAGCCTGTGGGTCATTAACTTTTACAAGTTGGGGAAGCCACGGGCAACCCTCACGCACCTCCAGTCTTTGTCAGCTGACGAGATCAGGCCAGCGGGGGCTGTTGTGTGGACGCCACTCCCCTGTCCAGCCCAGGCTCTGCAGAACACTGGGGACACAACGTCAGCAGACAGCACTGTGTGTGCTTGGCAGGGCCAGGGGTGGGACCCTGGGCAGGGGCAGGATGGAGGGGGAAGGGTGGGGAACAGCAGGAGTCCCTGTGGCTGGAGCAGAGACAGCTGCAGCTGTGGTCAGGGTTGGAAGCCGAGATATCAGGGGCAGTCCTGGGCTCTCGCTCCCACCTCATGGGGTGCCCACCTCCCCCCGACCAGCGGCCAGGTGGAGAAGGACTTCCCCCAGGGTGTGGCGGAGACAGCCTCAGCAGTCCCTTCAGCTTGGGGTCTCTTGGTCTGTGGTCTCCTGATGTGGAACCAGGGAGCCTCTCAAATGCCTGTTGCTCACCGAGACTCAGGAGCTGCCTCCGTCTGCTGGTACCTGGACACACGGGGCTTTAGCATTTTCCCCAGCAGCTCTTGATGGGGGCCCGGGAAGGTTGTCATGGGGTCTGAGAGCACAGGTGTGAGTCAGCCTGTGCTGTCCACAGCCGGCGTGGCAGGGGATCAACAGAGACCCCAGCTCTTCTTGGTCAGGAGTTTTGGGATGAGCGACCAGCCACACAGGGGCTTCTCCCAGGTACTCAGAGTCACAGAAAGTGATGGAGCCAGGACTGCTCGGGAGAAGACGGCGACCAGTTTGCGCGGGGCACATGGTGCGAGTCCTCGTTTCCGGCACGTGGTCCTCCTCTGCGCCGTGCGTCTGATGGAGACATGATGAGAGCCACAAGGGTAATTTAAAGTTTTCTAGTGGGCAGTTTTAAAAAAAGAACAAGCAAATTCACTTTTTTTTTCTTTTTTTTTGAGAGAGAGAGTCTCATGCTGTCCCCCAAGCTAGAGTGCCGTGGCATCATCACAGCTCACAGCAACCTCAAACTCCTGGGTTTGAACAATCCTCCTGCCTCAGCCTCCCAAGTAGCTGGGACTTACAGGTGCCCACCACAACGCCCAGCTAATTTTTCTTTCTTTCTTTTCTTTTGTTTTTATTGAGACAGAGTCTCACTTTGTCATCCTCTGTAGAGTACTGTAGTGTCTGTCACAGCTCACAACAACCTCAAACTCTTTGGCTCAAGTAATTCTCTTGTCTCAGTTCCCCAAGTAGCTGTAACTACAGGCACCTGCCACAGTGCTCAGCTTTTTTGTTTGTTTGTTTGTTTGTTTAGCAGGCCTGGGCTGGGTTCAAACCCACTAGCCCTGGTGCATGTGGCCAGTGCCCTAACTACTGACCTACGGACGCCAAGCCCCAGCTAATTTTTCTATTTTAGTAGAGAAAGGGTTTCACTCTTGCTTAGGCTGGTCATGAACTCCTGAGCTCAAGGGATCCTCCCCTCTCAGGCTCTCAGAGTGCTGGGATTATAAGTGTGAGCCACTGTGCCTGCTGCAAATTTACTTTTAATAATATATTTTATTTAACTCAATTTATATAAAATACCATTTCAATGAGTGGCTGTGGGCAGCCACTATGGCTGTGGCTGCCCAGTGGACAGTGTGGCCCTGGGTGCTGTGTGTCTCCGCAGGACACAGCCAGGCTTTGTCTCTTAAAACAGGTGTATGACTGTCTATGCCTTGGGGTTTGGGGAAGGGTCAGACGCTGGGATGTGTGTGCAGTGTCTACGTTTTAATAAACACTCGCACGCTGGCTTCTCATGGTGGGCTGGTCCAGGCCCTGGTCCTGTGGTTTACTCCAGGCTTGTCTCTGCACCTCAGGGTCCTGGACTGTAGAATGGGGGTGATGATGTGCCTCCCTTACCAGGCTAACGTGATGATCAAGTGAGTTAATAATTACAAAGTACTTTCAACAGTACCTGGCAGGCAAACGCCACGCAAGTGTTTGTTAAATAAAAACAAATGACTAGGGCCAGGCGCAGTGGCTGACACCTATAATCCCAGCACTCTGGGAGGCCGAGGCGCCCCGATTGCCAGAGCTCACAGGTTCAAGACCAGCCCGAGCCAGAGTGAAACCCCGTTTCTAAAAACAGCCGGGCCTTGCGGCGGGCGCTTGTAGTCCCAGCTACTTGGGAGGCTGAGGCAAGAGAATCGTTGAGCCCAAGAGTTTGAGGTTGCTGTGAGCTGTGATGTCACAGCGCTCTACCGAGAGCGACAAAATAAGACTCGGTTTCAAAAACAAACAAACAAAAACCAATGACTAAACTGTTGGTATTTATCACAGGTGTGGACTCCTGGTCTGTGTGTTCTCGGATTGTCCTGGACCCAAGTGTCATCGTCCATGTCACATGTGGCGCAGGGGGAGGTGAAGGTGGGATCCCGGACAGGGCACTGTTGATGGAGCTGAGAATCTGACGCTGTTGATCTGGTTTATGTGTTTTATGAGGTGCCTACTTGGTACTTGGGGACGTCTCCGTCCCTCGTGTGCTGCTGACAACCAGCGTGAGGTCTTTTAATTGGCTTCGCACGTAGCTGCACCCTCCCTCCGCCATGTAACGGTCTGGGGTAATGAGCTTTCTCTATCTCAGTGTTTGCTTAATGCTTTATTCATGGTCATGAAACAGTGGCAACATTAATTTCAGGGGAACATTTAATGATGTATGTGTTTGGTGAAGGTCCCAGCTCCTGACCCGTAGGTGCCAGATCTGTTTGGGGCCATGGGAGATGTTTTGCAAGAGAGAAAAAAGAGGTGCTGTTTTTCTTCAGGAAAAGAAGAGGCGTTTCACAGCTGAGCCTTGTTCTTCTGGGGAATATTTGTCAAAGTTGACAGAAAGAAACCGTGGAAATTTCCAGTAGTTCTCATTGAAGGAGTGGGACCTCTTACAACCAGAAGTATAATCGTATTTCTCCATTTGCTTACAGGAGTTGGCTTGTCCATCAATCCATTCATCCACCCATCCATCCATCTACCCACTCACTCCCATTCATCATTCATCCTCCTATCCACCCACCTACCTATCAATCCATTCATTCACCCACTCACCCCCATCTATGTACCCATGCACTCAACCACCCATTCACACTTCCATCTAAAATTCAGCCACCCATCCACTCAACCACCCATTTACCATTCAGTCTTCCATCCATCTGTCCACCCACCCACCCACCCACACTTCTGTACAACTAGCCACCTATCCACTCTTCTTTCATCCGCCTACCTCCATATTCACCCATCCACCCACCAATTTGCCATCCACCATCTCTCATCCATCCATCTATTCATGCACCTGTTCAGCACCCATCCATCCACCCATTTAAAAGTTCATCCATCCATCCATCCATCTCTCCACCCATCCAAAAATCCATCCATTCCTTCATTCAAGCACCCATTCACCACCCATCCATCCACCACATAAAAATCCATCCATCCATCCATCCATCCATCCATCCAAGCACATATTCACCACCCATCCATCTAAAAATCCACCCATTCATCCATCCTTACAGCTATTCACCACCATCCATCCACATATTTATTTAGTTGCCCACTATGTGGTCTATGCTATGGGAGATATAAGGAAGAGAGGAAGAATTTCTCCCCTAAGAAGTTCACAGTTTCGCAGAGCTCCTAGGACACAAACCCAGGTAGTTACCACCCCAGGCACCTGGGAGTGATGATTGGATAGGACAGCAGTGCGAGGTGCTAAAGTGTGTGGACTTGGCTCAGCGCCTGTGGCTCAACGGGCTAAGGCGCCAGCCACATACACCTAAGCTGGCGGGTTCTAATCCAGCCCGGGCCCGCCAAACAACAATGACGGCTACAACCAAAAAAAAGCCAGGTGTTGTGGCGGGCGCCTGTAGTCCCATCTACTTGGGAGGCGGAGGCAGGAGAATGGCTTGAGCCCAGGAGTTGGAGGTTGCTGTGACCTGTGATGCCACAGCACTCTATCCAGGGGGACAGCTTGAGGCTCTGTCACAAACAAACAAAAATGTGTGGACTTCAAACCATGCCGCCTGGTTCACATCCCAGCTCTGCTGCTCCCTTGGTGTGAGGCCTCAGGTAGATTGTTTAACCCTCTGATACTTGATTCCTCTTTTGTAAAGTGGAGCTAATAACAGTATCAGCCTCGTGGGGTGAGTCTCTAGACTAAGCCCTAGGTGTGTGTGTTGATAAAACCCCTCGTCTGATACAGACAGGGAGGCACGTGCTGCTGGTCTTTGAACACGGCCGTGCGCCGAGATGAAGTTCTCTCACTGGGATAAGTAAGTGGCTGAGGGTCATGCAGCAAAGGCCACTGGCAGCGGGTCCCCAGGGCTCGCCAGAGACTGTGATGTGCAGGCAGCTGGGCTGATTATCTCCTCAGGTGACTGCTGAGGTCGGCAGTGTCCAAAGCTTCCTCACCGGCCTCCTGCTCGAATCTCTACCCTTTACAGCTCATCATCACATCTGTGGCAGAGTGAAAACTGAAGTCCTCACCGTGGGTCGCCGGCCCCGCAGTCCCCTGTTTCTCGGCAGTGCCTCACCCCAGACACAACCTGCTGGGAGTGTGGACGCCTGCTGGCTGAGCAGGTGCAGTGCACGCAGGAAGACCCCAGTGTTAGGGATGCTTCTACCTGCTGGCTGAGCAGGTGCAGTGCACACAGGGAGACCCTAGCATCGGGGTTTGCACTGGGGACCGTGCAGCTGCTCAGTGTGCCAGAGTTGCACTGCATTTCGCTAGTCTGGGAAAAGATCAAACCTCAAAATCTGAAGTGCGGTTTCCACTGAATGCACATCATTTTTGCACCCCCAATAAAGTCAAAAACCCGTAAGCCGAGGCACCGCAAGCTGGGCCATCTGTGCAGCTTAGTGTATGCCTTGCACCCTGCGTGTCTCCCCGCACCAGGTGTGAGCTCCCAGGGCTCAGGCCCCCAGCTGATCTCATCCTGTTTCTCTGGAGGTGGCCACGGTGCCCAGGAAGCAGCTGGTGGATGGGCACGTGGACTTTCTCGTTCACAGGAACTGAGTGGCCTCTGGCAGCTGTGGTGTCCCCAGTTTTGCCATTAGCTGAGTCTCTGGAAGAGACTCTCCATGAGCTCTCCGTGCTTCTCTGCAGCTCTGAGGCCAGTCTCCCCGGTGCCCAGGTGCTGGCCCTCCCTGTCACTCCCTGTCCAGACGCTGCTGTGCCCTGCCCGTCTGTGTGTGGCTCTGCGGTTTCTGTGCGGTGTGAGGAGAAGCACTGAGCCCTGGGTCCTGCTGGTCACTTCTCAGCTCTGGTCTGCCTGGGTTGGGTGGGGCAGGATGGGCCAGTACGGGCACAGCAGAATACAGCTGGGGCTAGTTCCTGGTTGGGACACGGCTGGTCCTAGGGTGAAGGGTGCTGTGGGACCCCAGATTCAGTCTTGTGCGCCTGGCACACAGCTGCAGATGGCACAGTGGCACGGGACATCAGGTCCTCCACTCTGTCTTGTCACAGAGACGAGGACTCCAGCTCTCATGCGGGGTGTGGGCATCTGTGTCACTTTTGGTCTCAGGCAACTCCTGGAGCGATTGGGCTCCTGGGCGTGAGCAGCCACTGCAGGTTCCTCCCGAAGGACAGACTGGACAGGGCAGTGCAGTGCAGTGGCCCTGGAGCTGTCCCCTGCTCCATGGAACAGCCGTACCTGTAGTTAGAAACTGCCGTGAGGACCGGGTGGGCAGGAGACGGCCCCAGCCTAGTTCCTTTTCCCATCAGGGCAGGAGGCAGGGGTCGTGGGGGGCGTGAGGAGGGGCCTGGGCAGGGTGTCCTTTCTCTGGCCTCGTCCCGTCCTGCTCCCTCTGCCCGGGACTCCCCTCTCCCATTCCACCTCTCTCATTAGGCCCCGTGCCAGAGTCATGGCCTTTTAGCAATTGGCCCCAACTCCTCTCTGATCCATTTTGTCAGTCCCATCATAGGGATGCAATGAATTCATTCCAGAAACAATGCTGGGCAAGGGGAAGAGGGACGGCCATGCAGCCGCATTCAGGACACAGTCAGTCTGAGGGACTCTGAGCCGTAGGGGTGTTGCTGATTTGCTGGCCGGTGGACACTCGGTGGTCCACAGCCAGGGGTCAGTTTGTGAGTGGAGCCCGCTGGCCAGGTCAGTGATTTCACCTTCCTGAACTTCCTTTTCTCCTCTGCTGAATGAGATGTCGCCGGTGCCCGTCTCAGAGCAAGCTGTGTGTATTAAACACCTCGCCGATGATAAGTGATGCTCTGAATCAGGGTCTCTGACCAGCCCCGGCTCACAGACACCAGATCCAAGAGGTGCTCCAAGAAACGCCACCTGCATGTCCGTTATCCGGTGCTTCGCAGCGAACCGTCCTGAGACTCAGCAGCCTCAAACAAGCCTTTATTATCTTACATGGGTTTTGAAAATCAGGAACCAGAAGCGGCTTACTTGGTGGCTCTGCCTCCAGGTCCGAGGGGATGGCCAGGGCTGCCACCAGACAAAGGCTCATCTGGGGCGAAGCAGCTACCAGGCTCACTCTCCTGGCTGTGGTTGCCAAGTCTCCCTTTACCCTGTGCCCCAACAGGTCTGCTGGTTAGTGGCAGCAGCTGGCCTCCCCGGAGAGGGGCCCAAAAGGCAGGAGAGGGAGGGAGAGGGAAGGAGAGAGGGAGAGAGAGAGTAGAGGAGGAAAGGAGAGAGGGAGGGGAAGAGAAGTGGAGGGAAGTAGAAAGGAGAGGGAGAGAGACAGACAGAGACCAGGAAGGAGGCCACGGGGTCTCACGTGCCCTGACCCTGGAAGTGCCTCACTTCTGCAGATTCTACGGGCCACGCAGACCAACCTGTCCCATGGGGGTGGGGCTACACAAGGGCATGGATTCCAGAGACCCCTGGGAGCCGTCCTGTCTGAGATCGGTTCCCAGGGACATGTGGCACCGTGAGCTCAGCTGGAGCACCTGCACGCTCCTCTGGTGCGTCTTCAGGCACTGCCATCAGTCAGGGGCCAGAGCCGACGGCACCCGCTACAACAGACGGGAACACTGGGACTAGCAGTCCACGGAGCTGGAGTCCTGGAGCCACGCCCTGCTCCACGGAACAGCCGTCCCCGCCGTTAGAACTCACTGGAAACCACACACAGATTCCGCCGTGACACAGCCAAGGGGAGGTTGGTGCGCGTGTTCTCACCAGCTGCAGGACGGCTGCGGGCACATCCCAGGGCATTGACACCACCACCCACGTCAAAGGCAGTCACTTCAGTATCAGGAGGCCAGGCTGGCAGTGGCTTCGGATGGTCTGAAATTTGACTCACGAAGGAAGAATGTGGGGTTGCATACACAGGTGCTTTCTGGCCAGGCCCGTCAGCAGCTTCTCTCTCACCGGGAAGGACAGAGGCGGGCAGGAAGCTTGGAAGCCCCAAGAAAAGGATATGTGGACTGGTTTGAGGGGAGTGGGAAGTAACTATTGTAATTTTTTTAAAATGATGAAATGATAAAAGTTTTGTTTTTAATCTTTCCACTGATTCCAGAGGTAGAAAATCAAGGCCTCTGGCTTTCTCCCTTGGGGCCGTTGGAGCCAGGGCCATAGAGGAGGCCGCAGGGACGTGGCTAGCGGGAGCAGCTCCAGGCTTCTGGCCCCCGGTGTTACTAATGTTCACTAGATCTAAACGTTTTTTTCCTGTGATAGAAGAGGGGAAGGGATTGGCCTGATGTTTTTGAGCACCGACAATGACGGTTTCTGTTTCCCCTCTGCGAGGCGCTCCACTAGCATCCACTTAGCCCACCTTCACACTGACAGGCTCAGGGAGGCGCAGTCGGGGACTTGCCCTCAGCCACACGGCCAGGCCTTCCCCACCCCCGCATTCCAGCAGATGGGGCCGTTGGTGGCTTTTACGTGCAGCCTCCTGTCTTGGTTCTGCTGACAGGAGCGCTGTCCCTGCCCCTTGTCTACTGCAGGGCTCCTCTTCTCACAGAGACTGCCCCTGGGCGCTGTCTACTGCCTCAGGACCAGCAGCCTCTGGAGGGCAAGGTCAGAGTGCTTAGCCCTGTGCTGGGGTAGAGGCTGTGCTCTGGGAAGAGCGGCCACACTTCAGGGCCTCTGGAAAAACGTGCAGGTCTCTGGCTGACAGGACTCTTACACCTTCCCACACTTTCTTCAGAATCTCAGGAGCTCCGCAGGCAGTATTTGTGGTCGTGGTGATAACAATGATGTCCTGCCATACCAGGCTCCTGCTGCCCGGAGAACTGAGCACCTCGTACTGGGGAGGTTATGAATGTGTAAGCTGTCAGGTCCTGGAGCTGATGCCCAAACCCAGCTGCACCCAGAGCACTGTCCCACCTCGAAGGACTCTTAGGGTCCAAGTGGGTGGCGTGGAGCCCGGGAGCGGGGGGAGGGGAGGCTCCCTCCCAGCACTGTCTGGCTTTGCATCCCCACTTCCCCCCTTTGCTGGGGAAAATGCTACTATGAAGACAAAATAAAAATCAGCTACCTAAAGCTTTGTACAAATCTTTAAAATCTATTAAAACCCTCCTATCCAATCTAAATCTCTATATACATTATAAAGAACTAAAGTAAACACTTTTTGTAAACGGTGAATTGGATACATTCTGCAAGTTGGTCCTCCAGCAAGACAATCTCTTGGGGGAAGTGGTGTGAGGCGAGAGGGCCCACGCTGTGGCTGGTGGGGACCCTGTTGGGGTCTTTCTGAGGATGTGTGTGGATTGCACAGGAAACTGTCCCCTGCAGACAGAAGAGGTGAGGGATTTTCCATGGGCTCTTGCCTCCCGGTGGTGAAGGGCTGTCCCACCCCCGGGGTGAGGCATCTTTGTCACTTCTGAGGCTGGATGGGCTTGTGCAGGCTCCTCACGGGACGGTGGCAGACAAGCGGAACAGAAAGCAGGATGTATGTGGTGCGGCGAGGCAAGGTGTGGGGCTGCAACTGTGCACAGCTGCTTGGTGTGGAAGTTGCTGAAGCAAAATGCTGGCCTGTGAGGACAGCATCAGGGCACGGGCTGCCCCATACCCCAGACTCGAGGGTCCACAGGCTCCTCCCCAAATGCCCTGGCTTCCCCGCCTGCCTGCTCTGCTCAAGCAGCTCCCCTTTCTACCCTAAGGCGGGTTATATTTCTCCTGTGTAAAATGGAGATGAGTAATTCCGTCTACTCACATCCTGTTGAAACATCTTTCCGTAGACCGTGCTGGCTGCCCCTAGCCCAGGATTGGGGTGGGAGGCCACAGAGAGCCGTAGCCATGTCTGTGTTGCGGCCAGGTTGGGGAGCATTTGTCGGCTGTCTCACAGCGGGCTGTGTGTGTGGTTTCCACATTCATCGTTAAACCAGCCAGACGTCTTAGGGTCTCCCCAAGGTCAGACACAGAAGTGCAAATGCTCATCGCAGGATAAATGTGCGTCACAGATGTAGAGGAGATTAAAACGTTCCTTTTCTCAACATAAGCTGCTTGTGGTTCTCGCTGTCTTTTTCTGTAGGTGAGTTTATTTTTCCTGACTGCCATTACTAACCAAAGTCTGTCTGCCTCACTTACAAGCTCCTGGGAGGTGGATGGTGTCTCGGGTGCTTCATTTGATCATAGATTGCTTCCCAGACAGGAAGTGCTGGCTAATAACCAATTTCCCCGTGAGCCACACAGTGACACTTCCTGGGAGTCTCTGCTTTGTCTGATGATGCTGAGCAAGTCACTCGTTCAACAGATATTTACCCAGCACTTACCGTGTGTCAGGTGCTGGTCTTGATATGGCACGTGTGTGATCTCATTTAGGGCTCTTCATAATCCTGTGAGGTCAACACACTCTGCATTTACAGATGTGCTGGTTTGGTTAAACTGATGTGGGTGGAAATTTCTCCTGCCCTCACTTCTGTATGATTTTCCTCATGCATCTCATGTCTATGTGTGTTACAAATCCCATGATACATTGCCTTTATATTTGTGTAAAATAAAAATTAAGGATATTTGGCCTAAGGTTTATAATATACATGTCCATTTTCAATTTTCCACTGTCTACCTGCAATGTATCACTTCATGTAGAAGTGATAAGAACTTTATCATCCCCTACGTTCTATGCTATTGTCAGACATGCACAATCCTTTGTTTCTATTTTTGCTTTAGATATTAAATACCTTTGTGTAATTAGAAAGTTCTCCCATACTTGCCTTCATTTTTTTTTTTTTTTTTTTTGAGACAGAGCCTCAAGCTATGACCCTGGATAGAGTGCTGTGGCATCACGGCTCACAGCAACCTCCAATTCCTGGGCTCAGGCGAGTCTCCTGCCTCCGCCTCCCAAGTAGCTGGGACTACAGGCGCCCGCCACAACGCCCAGCCATTTTTTGGTTGCAGCCGTCATTATTGTTTGGCGGGCCCGGACTGGATTCGAACCCGGCAGCTCCGGTGTACGTGGCTGGCGCCTTAGCCCGTTGAGCCACAGGCGCGGAGCCTACTTGCCTTCATTTTAACAATTTCCAGAGTGCTTCATTTGCCCACAGAGAGCCAAGTTTCTGTCTGGTTTCACTGCACCGTCTCCCGATAATTAATGACCTCAGATGTAATTTTACCAAAATTAAACAAATTGCCTGTATTTACGAGTGCCATTTCTTCCTGAGGGAGGGATTCTGTGTTGACAGTTATTTTTCTCTCAGCATGTTAGTGATGATGCTTCATCACCTCTGCATTATGTAGTTTCTGATGAGAAATCCACCATCACTCTTACCTTTGCTCCTTAATTTTTCGGACTGCCTTTAAGATTTTCTCTTCCTCTTCACTTTGCAGGATTTGAATATGATACGTCTTTAAAAAAAATCCTGCATGGGGTTCTCTGATCTTTTTGGATTTGTGACTTGATGTCTTTCATTAGTTTTGTGAAACTCTCATCTCTTCACACGTATCTCCCGTTACCACTCTCTCTTTTCCCTCCTGGGTTTCGATTACACATTGTCCCTCCTGTTTTTGAGACCCATCATCATCTTCATGGTTGTCCTCCGTATCGCCTCCTGTTTCAGTTTAGAGAATTTCTGCTGACCTAGCTTCAAGTTCATTGGTCTTTTTCTTGATGGAATTGAGTCTGTCCCTGCCCTTGATGAGGACATGCTCCACCTCTTACCATATGTTTTATTTCATGTGCTTGCTCCCCTCACTTGTTTCCCCTCCTGAATCTCCTGAACTGATGATCGTTTTATGTATTTCATTTGTTGTTTGTTGTAGGAAAAAGGAGGATAAGTCTGGGGTTTATTACTCTATTGCTGCCAGACCATCCTTTTATTTCAAACTCATCTGCATCTCTAAAGTTTATCTCCTGTAGGTCTTCCCTGGTCTCCTACTTCCTTGGGACAGAATATTAAGTAGGATTTTTCTGAGTTTCAGCCAGCACTGCAGCCGTATCAGGGGCATTCCTGTCTTTCTACTCACAGAGACTAGCCTTGACGTTGTGGTTTTTGACCGGGGCTGGGTTTGAGCCGCCAATTCCGGCATATGGGGCCGGTGCCCTACTCTTTTGAGCCACGGACGCCGCCCTAATTTTCTTATGTGTGATAATCTGCTTCTGAGACAAGGTCTGCTGTGATGTCAGCTAACAAAAGTAGAGAACGTGATTTGAAAACCAGCACCTGGCAGCCACGACGGTAATAACTGAGGTAGGAGCCATTAGCGGATGCTAAAACGGGTGATGGATGTTTACGACCTCTCAAAGAGCCTCCTCACAAGATACTAATTCTGCAGGGTAAAGTATTAACTAGACAGTGAAGAAAACCGCAAACACCAACTTAATGAATATTAATATCATCAATTAATGGACAAATAGACACCCAGGGCCTCCTGACACAGATCACTTCCCGGCGTTCCTGCTGGGAATGCAGAGCCTCAGTCTAACCACGAGGGAATACGAGACAAACCCACAATGAAGGACATTCTATGAAATAACTGGCCTGCAAAAGGCCAGCAGGCTGAGGAATGTTCCAGATGAAGGAGGAGAGGAATGCAAGGCCCGGCTTGATCAGCTTGAGAAAAAGGACTCCCTCCAGACAGTTGGTGAAGCAGGAGGAAGGGCTGTAGATTAGACTGTAACATTGTATCAAAGCAAACTTCCTGATTTTGAGGATTGAGCATGCTTTTGTTTTAAGGAAATACACATTGAGGTTATAATCTAGGAGTGACTGGGGCATCCTGCCTTGGATGCCTGATCTTTCCTGATCATCCATTGACCCACTCCTATCCCCATTTTGCAGATGAGAAAGCTGAGGCTCAGAGAAGAAATAAGTCTGCTTGGCTGTGCTGGGGCAGCCACCCTCCCCCTCCTGTCTGCTGTGTCTCAGGTGTCCTCCCTCTGGCCATTGCTCTGCTCCAGGGCTGTGTGTCCCCCGAGCCCGGCTGGACTGCCGGCCCTGTGACAGCGGCTCGGTGAGTATCTGCTGATGGAACTCAGCACACTTGATCCTTGGGGCTGAAACTTGGCTTGAACTGCGACTCTTCGACTGAGAAGCCCGTGTGACTTTGGATAAGTTAATGAACCTCTCTGGGACACAATTTGCCTATCTATAAAATGCTGAGTCCGACCCCTACCTCGCGCGGTTGTGGTGAAGATTTCAGGGCACGGTGATGTAGTAAAGCGGCTGCAGCACCCGGCGCGGCCAGCGGCGTGGCTCACGGTTACTGAATGAACCAGCCAGGGAGCTAATTAAAGCGCCCGGGGCCCCAGACCATCCTTCAACACCGTTTTCTGGAAACACTAGGGTAGCTCTGCTCACCCTGCGCCCCTCTGGTTCCCCCGCCAGGCTGTGCCGCCTGGTGTCCCTGCAATGTCTGCGCTTCCGCACGAGACACGCCAGCCTGGGGACCAGGCCTGCCTTCGCTCGCCAGCTCGTCCTTGCGCACACCTCGTGGGGCCGGCGGTTCCCGTCCCGGTGACGGCTGGGAGGCGCCGCCCCGCGCCCCGCGCCCCGGTCCCCGCCCCGCGCCCCGGTCCCCGCCCGCGAGCGCCACTGCCCCTGCCGGCCGCGAGGTGGCGCTGCGCGCGCGCCGTGGTCGAGGCGGCGCCCGAGGCCGAGCGTCCCAATGCCGCTTGAAGGTCGAGGCTCAGCGGTGGCTGGTCGGACCGTTACCTAGAGGGACAGAAGTAAATTAAAATGCGTGGGTCTCCGTCAGGCCGCGTGCGAAGGCCGGGGGGCGCTCCTCCCTCCCTCTTGGCCCGAAGCCCGGCGGAGGCCGGCGGGTCCGTGTCCGGCGGGGCGTGGGGCCTGCCGAGCTCCGAGTCCGGGTCGGGCGCCGGGCGGGCTGCTGCTGTCCCCGGCGCCGCCACCGAGCCCGCGTGCGGGGCCTGGGAGCGGCCTCGGAGGGGAGGGCGCCCCACTCTCCCCGGAGAGTCTGGGGAGCACCAACCGGGCAGCAGAGGTGTGACTTTTGATGTGGGCAGTGAAGGACATTGGGATTTCATCAGGGTGAGACGTGTGGAAAGGGCATTTTGGGTCTTTTTTTTTTTTTTTTGGAGAGAGTCTCAGTCACCCTGGGTAGAGTGCTGTGGCGTCACAGCTCACAGCAACCTCAAACTCCTGGGTTCAAGTGATCCTCCTGCCTCAGCCTCCCAAGTAGTTGGGACTACAGGCACCTGCCACAACCCCTGGGTAGTTTTTCTATTTTCTGTAGAGATTGGTTGCTCTTGCTTAGGCTGGTCTCAGACTCTGGAGCTCAAGGGATTCTCCAGCTTTGGCCTCCCAGAGTGCTGGGGTTACAGGTGTGAGCCACGTGGCCTGGCCAGGAAGGGCATTTTGAGCCGAGGGAACAGCCTGGGCAAAGGGGTGTGGGTGGCTGGGGGCTGGTGGGGAGCAGGTGTGGCTGAGTGTGTGTGGGGTTTGGAGGGAGGACGACAAGTGGGCACAAAGGGTCTTGTGAGTGTGGGTTTCCCTCCAGGCCCAGTGGTTCTGGGTTAGGTCTTCAAATCAGGCACAGGAGCCTGTGACAACAGGAACAAAACCCAACTGCTACATGTTTCCCATCCCCTGAAGCACAGTGTGGAGGGCACTGCCGATTATACCCTGGTACTCAGCCCTCCGTAGCCCAGAACCCCTGCCCCTCCTCTGCTGCTCTCCCACCTGCCTGGGCCCCACCCTGCAAGGCTGTGTTGGTAAAAGGCCCTGGGTTTTATCTGCAGGACTGAATCCTCGTGAAGGCTGTCAGCTGAACCCAGTAAATACATACAGGAGCCCCAGGGTTGCTGGGACTTAACGATCTCCCTGTTCTTCCCAGAATGCCGTTAGTGAACAGAGGTCTCCATTCTAAGGGGCTCTCTGGCTGCACACAAATAGGCATGGTCCCCTTCTGAGCTGATTCTTTGGATGCTGGTGCTTGCTTTCTGATTTACTGTGGCGGGGACAGTGCCAGGATTGTTTGGGCTCAGGACCCTGGATGGTGAGGCTGCCCCTCTGTGGCCACACGGCAGGCAGGTCGGGCGCTGCTGGTGGGAGTGCCTTTGGCTTTAAGGAGAAGCAGGGTGAGGTGACCACCCCTCACTCTGGAACTGCCCTGCTGGGGCTCTGGGGGAGGAGATGGGGCCCCAGTGTCTGCCCGCATGGCAGAACAACATTTTGGTTTTCACACTCAACACTGAAAAGTCATTAAATTGAAAGGAAACCTGTGCCCCTTCCCTCTGCAGTCACGCCAGCACTGTCCCCAGGCACCTCACAGTGTAGCTTTTGTTCGGGGGTCCGGAGTGTAAAATTGGAGTGGCAGGTTGTCGGTGCACACGTTTAGAATTTCCTGGCTTTCATCAGCTGCGCCACTCAAATGACAAGATTTAATCCCAAATGTTTCCTTCCCTCCTTCCACCCCTCCCACTTCAGACGAGAAGGTTCCCCCGACATCTGCAGAGTAGACTTCTGGTCCGTTGCTTCTACCATCATGGAAAGTATATTTATGGTTTTTCTCGGAGGTACGTGCAATTGCACAGAAAGCCCTGAACATATTAAGGGCCTTTCTTAAGAGAACCTGACCTCCTGGTTTCAGTCTGGTGAACATGTCTCTTGCTGACTTCCCCGTCCCCACCATCCTCTTTACAAGGACAGGTCATACACATCTCAGGTCTGGAGGTCGGATCTGGAGGTGGTGATCCCACGCTGTTTCATTCTGTTGTGACGTCACATTACTTGAAGTCTGTTACTTAGGGCCTCTCTCATGGAGGTTATTTTTATTAAAGAAGGGCTTGCTGGTGGCACCTGTAGTTCTAGCAGCTAAGGTGCCAGCAACATATACCAGAGCCGACAGGTTCCAATCCGGCCTGGGCCTGCCAAACAATGACAACTATAACCAAAAAATAGCCGGGCGTCGGGTGCCTGTAGTTCCAGCTATTTGGGAGGCTGAGGCAAGAGAATCGCTTAAGCTCAGGAGTTTGATGTTGCTGTGAGCTGTGATGCCGTGGCACTCTACCCAGGGTGATGGGGTGATGGCTGGAGGCTCTGTCTCAAAAAAAAAAAAAAGAAGGACTTGCTGTCGATGGGAGCATTTGCCGCCTGAACTTTCAACCTTAACGTTTCTTTTTCTTGTGTGGCCATTTTGTGTCCGTGAGGCAGCTCACGGATGGAGGGCGTGGTGGGACAGCCTTGCTGCAGGGAGGGGCTCAGCGCTGTTCCTCTTTGTCCCTAGCTTCCTCTGGCCACCAGCACCCCAGGGCTGAGGCTGGCAGCACGTGATGGGGGCTCTTTCTGTAACACAGCAGCTTCCAGTGGAACCACATGATTAGTTTGGGAAGAGCAATCCCCAGAAGACAGCTGCGTGTGTCTGGGCTCCACGGCCCCCATCACTGGTTGGCAGGTGGGTGGGCACCATGCCTCCCTGTCTTGGGGAATAAACACTTCTCAGCAGCGTCACGGTTTTCCATGGGGATTCTCTGTCTCATCTGTTTTCCTTGGGCTTGTTTAGAGCAACTCCCATTTCCTTCCCTCCCACAAGGCACCTGGAACTCTACAAAAGCTTGGACCAGAGGGCAGAATTCACCAAAGATATAGAAGCCCAATGTGGGGGATGTGTTTAGAGGGAGAGGAGGTGGCTGAGGAGGGACCCCTGGGAGAGATGTCACAGGCGGTAGAGTTTGGGTTGGGGGTGAGGAGAAGACGCTTCCAAGATTCAGCCCAAGATGGCAGGTGGTGGTTTCCTAGCTCGCTGTGTTCATGCCGGGGCAGAACCATGGAATGGTCCCCGCAGAAGCAATGCCTACAACCCAGAGGCTGTGAGTTTGCAGGGGGGAGGAGGCAATTAGTGGATATCTCGGGGGCATGTAAACCTGCCTGATGCTGGGGTGGTGAGTGTGCAGCGTGAGTGGGAGGGCGCGGGGGCTGGCGCAGGTCTGCGAGCCTCTAAATGCTCGCTCACTGGTGGGTCTTGGTGGTTGGGGCTGTAGTTGCTGGAACATCTGTTCAGTTTTTGACTAAAAGCTCAGAGAAGATCTTGCCTGATCCCAAAAGATAGTTTAGCTCTTTGTTCAGGAAAGAAAACTTTAAGAGCCCTAACACAAACAAACAGAAAGCCAGCATCAAATAGGGCCGGTGTCCTGGGGTAGGCTTCCTTCCTAACCTTCATTTTGGGATTAACTTGTCTTAGAAGTTTCTTGGCTGTTGCGTGTGCACTTGTGTGTGTGCGTAAAAATAGAAGCACCAGGAAGAAAACGGCATGTTCTTACAACCTTCTCACTAGTCAGACTTTCCTCTGTGTAATGGGAGGATACTCCTTGCCTGAGTAGAGGGGAGGAGAAGGAATTTCTCTTACCTCTGTGTGCTTCCCGTACACAGGTTTTGAAGGACTGGTAATCGTGGGCCACCTCATTCGGGAGAGCTAGCATAGTGTAGACGGCTCTCCCTGGGAGCCAGCATGGTGTAGACGGCTCTCCCTGGAGCTCACAGGTGCGTTTGGAGAGTGAGACTTGTCTCATGGCGTGGCATCCGTGGAATCATCCCAGACCCATTCATGGGTTAACCTAACGTTTCTGAGCACCTGCCATGCCGCGTCAGGTGTGAAGCTGGGAGCTGCAGATTCAACAATGAATGGTGGTGGGCCCTGCCACTGCACAGCTCACGGCTATAGGCGTTCAGTGCTGAGACCTGCTCAGTGAGTTTTTCTCTCCCACTTGACAAAATAGCCAGGACCTCTCCCCGTGACCATCCTCACACGTGTATTCTTTTTTATTTCTTTGAGACAGAGCCTCAAGCTGTCACCCTGGACAGAGTGCCGTGGCATCACAGCTCACAGCAACCTCCAATTCCTGGGCTCAAGCGAGTCTCCTGCCTCCGCCTCCCCAGTAGCTGGGACTACAGGCGCCCGCCACAACGCCCAGCCATTTTTTGGTTGCAGTTGTCATTGTTGCTTGGTGGGCCTGGGCTGGATTCGAACCTGCCAGCCCAGGTGTATGTGGCTGACGCCTTAGCCCGTTGAGCCACGGGTGCCGAGCCACACACGTGTGCTCTTTATTGTCTGGAGGTGACATGAAATTGTGATGGGCGTCAAGTTGGCCTCCAGCTGATTTCCCATTCTAAAAGCTGAAGCAGTGGAGCTGATTTTTGTTTATATCACTTTGAGAAACTGTTTTGCAAGATTCAAAGAATTTTTCTGATGGCAGGACACCACACACCGATGCTCCGATAGATGAAGGACAGAACCCCTTGCTACTTGCAGCTTCTAGTGGGAGTGGGACGCCAGGCAGGGCCACACAGAGGGCGCTCCTGGGGACAGGGAAAGGTGAGCTGTGGTGGGCAGCTTCTGTGTGGTCAGCAGGGGGCTAACTAGGTTGTGAGGGCTCCTGTGGACTGGCTAATTTGAATAATTTCAGTGGCTGCAGGGCCCAGGGCTGTCCCTCATGGTCTGGTTCCTGGCCTTGGGGAGGTTGGGCAGGTGTCCAGTGCCCAGAGTGTGAGAGCTTTATAGGGCTGTCGGGGGCAGACTCCATCAGCCACTCGGAATCGACACTGTCTCAAAACTGGGGCAGGATAGTGTTTGTTGGAAACACACACCGCATCACACCTGCCCGATGGGGAGTAGATTTTGGACATGTCTCGAGGAGGAGGGGGGTCACTCACTGTCTAGGTTTTGGGGACTCCTTTCCTACGAAGTTTTAGCTTCAGGGAATGACAACTGATCTATTTGGGTAATCCAGGGGCATGAAGAAATAATGGGTGGTAGGTCTGGTGGGTGCGAGGTGGTGGCGGCGGCCTGGCCCCAACCCCGGCCCCAGCCCAGCGCCTCCCAGGGAGCGGCACTGCCAGCCAAGAGCGCAGGCCTGACCATGACCGACTTCAAATTGGGAATCGTGCGGCTCGGCTGGGTGGCCTGAAAGACCAGATACACCCTGATAGATGAGCAGGACATCCTGCTGGTGGAGAGCGGCTCCATTGAGGCCCAAATGGAAGTAGGTACAGATGGAAATGGTGCTGAGATCTTTGCATGTGCTTTTGACAGAAACCGGGGAAGGGGAGCAGGAAGACTACTACAAGAGCTGCTGCAGGAACGACATGGGAGGCATCGCTCCTGGTGTCAGGTGGTGCATCTCCACGCTGTGACTGTGGACAATTGGCTGGACAGCCTGCAGCTGCTGCCATGGGGCTGGCAGCCCAAAGCCGAAGAGACCTCCAGCAAACAAAGGGAGCAAAGTTTGTATCGGCTTGACATCCAGCAGCTTCCCACTGACCCCAGAGAAGAGCAGTTTCCTGTGCTAAACGTGACCTGGTACTATAATGCCGATGGGGACGTGGTGGAGGAGGAGGGCTTCTGCACCTGCTATGAGTGCCACTACCCACCCTGCACAGTGACGGAGAAGCAGCTACGGGAGTTCAACATCTGTGGGCGCTGCCAGGTGGCTCGATCCTGTGGTTCCCAGTGCCAGCAGGACTGGCCAGCCCACAAGAAGCACTGTTGGGAGAGGAAGCGTCTCTTCCAGCAGGAGCTCAGCCGGAGTGGTGACTGGCACTGCCGTCTGCTCGCAGCTTCGGGGCTCTTTCTTGGGCACAGCAGAGGCTACTGATGGTTGGAGAAGCCAGCTTCAGGCCCAGAACAGCCACCATGAGACTCCCGCTGTCACGCAGTCCATGGGGACAGCGCCTGCTCCAGTGTTAATCTCCAGCGGAGATAACCCAGGAGGCTCCTGCCAGGACGTTTCTCATTATTTATATGTTAATATGCTTGTAAACTCATGTACCCTTTTTTTGGGGGGGAGACAGTGGGAGGGGTAGAAATTACCAATAGAATCATTTGCTGCAATTCTTAAATGGTGAACAGTCAGGCCACACGTCTGGAACTGTCATGTAGCCAGAGCTGCTCTCCTGGGTGGCAGGACCCCATAGAGCACAGCCTGCCTGGGAGTTGTGTCCAAAGTGGGCGGAGTAAAGGGTGGAACCATAAAAAAAAAAAAGAAAGAAAGAAATAATGGCTTCCCCCCAAAGAGAAATAATTTATCCCTTTTCTGGGTGGCTAGTAATGGCTCCCTTTTGAATCTGTAGAACAGTTTATGAAACAGCATCTTCAAATACAGGGTCTGAGTCTTCACTACAAACTTGTGAATCTGGAAAGAATAGTTCAAGCATTTTACAGATGTGGAAACTGAGGCTCAGAGAGGCCAAGAGACTGGGCCAGGGGCACACAGCTCAGAAAAGACCAAGCAGAGCCTCGAGTCAAGCTTGTGAAACTTCAACCACCGCTTGCTATTCCCACCGTGCCTGGATCCTGGCTCTCTGCTTCGTGTTTGATCTTTGCCCATCTGGGCATCTCTGGGCATCATCTGAGCATGTGGTGATATCTCAACGCTGCAGTGAGCTCACACCTGGGACAGGGTATTTCCTGTTCCAGGGATAGCCACGACGACCTTGGAAGGTCATAATGTCACAGTAGGAACAGTTTTCAGCCGTCCCTTGCAGGCATCTCCCACAGCCCTAACACCCGGAGAAGTGAAGGACAGTCACCTTTGGAGTCATTGTGTGAGGAACTCGCCCCTCCACTCGCCCCTCCTCATGAGTTGTTTTTCTTGAAGGCGGACACTTTCCAACAGTCCGAGGCAGAAGTCGGCTGCTGGTGAGAGCCCTGGATGTGCTGCTGTTTTAAAAATTAAGTACGTGGAGTTTGCAGAATGGACATGGCCTTTCACTTTTTTAATTTAAGGTTTAAAAAGTGCTTTCCCGCTGTAATCCCCCGGGGCACAGGGAAGGCTGTTTGCTCTGTCCCCCCCCCACCCCACTCCGGGAAATCTGGCCAGACCACCTACGGGAAATTAGCCTGCGGGCCTCGGCTTAGCAAGGAGGTGACAGCGGGCCCCTTCTCCTCTGTGGCCCCGTTAGTAGTTCGTGCTACATAATCTAATCTTTCAAGATATTTTTCTCTGGAGAGTCAGGGAGCTGAGTAACTAAACAGACACAATGCTGCTAATCCCCTTTTTCCGAGGCCGACGGATTTAACTCCTTGCCTTCTGGTTTAAGGCAGTGAACTCAAGATTGGCTGTTGGGATCAACATCAGAATTTTTAAAAAGCATTTGGTTCTGTGGTCTTGGGTGAGTGGAATAATCAGAGTGGACACTGCTTGGTTTTCCTGGTCCTACAACACGTCTGGCACTGCTGTAAGTAACTAGGTTACTCCTACCCTTTGAGGTGGGTACAGTTGTTATGCACAAAGAAGTTAAGTAACTTGCCCAAGGTCACACAGCAGTGGAGGATCTAAGCCAGGTCAGGTCAGAGTCTGCTTTTTGAGCCCTCTGCTCATTGTTAAACAGGATGGGTTCAGAATGACTCTGAACTATTCACCCATTTTTCTTTTTCTCTTTTTTTTTTTTTTTTTTTGAGACAGAGCCTCAAGCTGTCACCCTGGATAGGGTGCTGTGCCATCACAGCTCACAGCAATGATGATTGGAGTCCTCCAATTCCTGGACTCAAGCGAGTCTCCTGCCTCTGCCTCCCAAGTAGCTGGGACTACAGGCGCCCGCCACAACGCCCTGCCATTTTTTTTTGGGTTGCCGCCGTTGTTGTTTGGTGGGCCCGGGCTGGATTCGAACCTGCGAACTCAGGTGTACTTAGCCCATTGAGCCACAGGCGCCCCAAGACATATTCACCCATTTTTCATTCATTCATTCACCTAGTTTGTATTTATCGCCTACAGCCTGCAGGGGTCAAGATGGTTTGGTTAGAGGCACTTGCTGTCCCCGCAGGAGCTGCAGCTGGCTATAGAAATAATTAGATTGGTAAATGATCAGTCTGCAGAGCAGAAGGTAGCAGCGGCTGTGCAGGAGCCAGCAGAGTATGGGGGCACAGTGGGGCATGCTCAGGGCAGTGTATCCAGGACAAGATCATGTCGTTAACCCCTTTGGAAGGTGGTGTCAGTGTGGAGGACCCAGGGAGGGAATGGAGGGGTCTAGATTTTATCAGCTCTGCATGGGCAGGTGTTGATCAGACCCTCTGGACAGAGCAGGTCGGGGCATGATTTCACCACCCTGCAGACCAGTATCTTTGGGGGGAGCCTGTCCAGCCGTGCCTAGTGCTGACATCACAGGGTCAGGGCTATGTTCCTACTCATCAAAATAGGCAAGAGAGTGCCCCTGACGAAGCATTCTCTGTACAGCTCAGGAGCCCCTCCCCCTAGAAGATGTCACTGGAGACCCCCTCTGTAGGACACTGGCCAGGGCAGGTTCTCAACCCCCATCCATCACATGGTGACCTCCGGCCAGAGCAGGATGTGAGCAGGTTCCAGCTGGTTCCATCTCAGTGGCGGCGGACAAACCATCCTTGCATTCTTACTCCTTGGCCCCAGCCCCAGCGGGACATGGAAGGTCCCCTCTCTCTGAACACTGGCAGGATGGGTGTTTTCCTCCTGCCTGGAAGAGTTGATGCTGAAAGCCGCTCTCTGCCAGCAGGGCCCAGAAGCTGACCCGCTCTGCCATTGGTGACGCAGAGGTGCTGGAGCTGGAGGTCCCTGTCTGCTGTTTTGAAAGGTGCACGATGTTTAAATAATTACTTCCAAACTCGGAGGCCCTCTTCTCCCCTCCACCTGAGCCTTGTGCTGGCTTCCTCCATCAGACCTCCCTTTGCCTTTCCCTCTGTTCCCCTTTTGCAGTCCCTCTCCCCAGCCTGGTCTCCTCTGTGTTTCCTCCCTCCTACCTGGAGGTTCCGTGGGCGCCTCACTAATGACTCACATGTCTCTGGCTGCTGCTTTCTTGCCTTGACAGTTTTCACGTGGTTCTCTTAAGCGACCACACAGAGATGGGTCCTGTTTGTTTTTGTTGCTTGGTCTCCCTGCCAATCAACTCCTCACCAAAGGCTTTGTGACCACCTCCCCACCCCCCGGCCTGCCAAGGAGAAAGGAAAGTGGAGGACAGGACTGGGCAGACATGGTTGGGGAAGGTGCAAACAAAACTCGCTCAAACTTACCTGCCAGGACAGCTCTTGTTTTATAGATTAGGACCCCAAGGTGCAGTCACTTGCCCAGGGTCACACAGTATGTGCTGCAAATGGCTTGAACCAGAGTCTGGGCCAGCAGTGTCCAAAAGAAATACGTGAGCTACGTATGTAATTTTATGTTTTCCAGGAGCCACATTATAAGGAGTAAAGAGAAATTAATTACCTCAGATATCTAAAATGTTATCCTTTCCACATTTTATCAACATGAAAGCATTAATGAGGTATTTGCACCGTTTCAGGCCAAGTCTCTGAGCTCCGTACGCTGAGGGCACGTTCAGCGTTCTAGCCACTTCTGAAGAGTCTGAAGTCACAGCCCTGGGCCATTTTCGGCATCCCTGTATCACCAGGGCCTTCTGTGCCCCTTTATCCTTTGCTCCCGTGGAAGCTCTGCATCTCCTCTGGTGTGGAGAGTGGTGTGCTGACTCCAGGCCCAGATGTTGCTGTGGGGCCCTGACCCCACCTGACTGGGGCTCTGTGAAGCCATGCGCTTCCTCAAGCAGCCACCACATTCCGCAAATGGGCAGCTCCCTTCTTTTCTCTCCAACACACCGTTGTTGGCTTGACGCATTGCCCTTTTATTCACGAGGAAACCAAGGCTCAGAGGGGTTGAGTTATTTGTGCAAAGTCAGAGTACCTGGCAAGGTGAGGATGGAAAAAGAAGCCCTTGAATCCCAGCTCATCTGACATGAAGTCCTGCCCTGCTGGCCCTGTGCTTCGCAGCTTGCAGATCCTGGCGGCCTTTATGAACTCTGGGATGACGTGTCCTCTCCTTCTCCCGGAGATATTCTGGGCTTCCCAGGCTTGGGGGCATTAGCAGGACTCGGAGTGTCACTGAGGCCCATCTAGAGGTGATCGTCCAGTTTCCGCAGTGCCCAGGGCTCAGGCTGTAGCTCGGCAGGCTGGTAGGGACAGTGTGTGTAAAGGCGTCAGGGTGCCAGATTCTTTCCCACGCAAACAGTTTCTAAAGAAGGGCTAATACGAAACAATCAAGCTCAATGTGCATGGAGCAGCCATTATGCCCCACAAATTGGGCTGAGATTGTGGACCTCACCATGTGGAATCCCTTTGATTTATGACTCTGTGAGCTGAGTCCTCTGCCAGCACGGAGCGTGTGCCTCATGTCGGCTGAGCAGTTTGAAATCAGCTGCGCTGGGAGTCTACATGGCAGCAGTGGGCACACCACGCTGATCTGGGGCCCTGGTCTAAGAGCTGTGCGGCTAGCCGTTTACATACCACTGCGTCTGCAGAGCAGGATCAACTGAGCTTCTTTTTTTATTTTTTCTTTTGAGATAGAGCCTCACTGTGTAACCCGGGGTAGAGTGCTGTGGCGTCATAGCTCACAGCAACCTCCAACTCTTGGGCTTAAGCGATTTTTTTGCCTCAGCCTCCTGAGTAGCTGGGACTACAGGCACCTGCCACAACGCCTGGTTATTTTTTGGTTGCAGTTGACATTGTTGTTTAGCAGGCCCAGGCTGGACTCAAACCCTCCAGCTTTGGTGTGTGTGGCTGGCATCCTACTCAGAGAGCTACAAACTGAGACTCTTGATTTTGAGGAAAAATAGCTGAAGCAGCATGACAAGTTCAAGTTAAATCTAAAGTTAAGTCTGTATTTCAACATATTTTTTTTGTTGTTGTTGTTGCAGTTTTTGGCCGGGGCTGGGCTTAAACACGCCACCCTTAGCATATGGGGCCAGCGCCCTACTCCTTGAGCCACAGGCACTGCCCTCAACGTATTTTTTTAATCAAGAAGGTAAAATTAGTTTCAGACTTTTCCCTCATGGAAGACGAAGGCAAAGTGGCTGTGTAAGTTCTCAGTCTCGCTTTCACTTGCCTAGAGTGACCCTGGTTTTTCTTATTTTCTTGAGAACTTTATTAAATATTTTAATAGCAGAAATATTACTTTGGAACAATGGGGAAATATTGAAACATATCATAAAAATACTGAGTCGTCCTTAGAGGCAAATTTGCACACATGTGGATTAGTAGTTTTTATAAAATGTATAAGGTAACTATATTTTTTGGTGTTAATTAAACACATCAGTCACTGAAACCCCCCCTTAAAAAAAAAACAAAGAGCTTAGTCCTTTATGTGAACTCACTTTCCCTGGGTTTCTAAATCTGGAAAGCGAGAAAGGGGGAAATGGAGCAGGAGAACAAAGGGCCCAGACACTTTGCTTGTACTGAGGATGTAACGCCGGGGAGCTGAGCATCGCTCGGGGTGGGAGAATCCCACTTGCGCGTTTTGTTTTCTCTCTAGCCGTTTCTCCCATAAATATCTGAGTCGGACTCTGCAAGGAGCTGGGGACCCCTTGGAGGGTACAGCTACGTGGGTCTTGCTGGCGCAGGCTCTGCTTCTAGGGGGGGAGACCAGCACCCGTGTGAAACCCCCGAGTGGTTAGCTTGTGTGGGGAAGGGCAGGTGTGTGGGGCCTGTGTCCTGGCTGTGGGAAGTCGTCCCTGGGAGCCGCTGTCCCTGCTAAGAGCTGAAGAAAGAAGGAGCCGGGAGAGCTGGCGTGTGCAGAGGCCCGGGGCGGGGGGCACTTGGCGAGCCTCACTCGTCTGTGCCCTGCTGTAAAGTGGCAGAGGAGACCCCCCTGTGGGAGGCCCAGCTCTAGGCAGGAGCATACCCTCACCCACCCCTGAGTGCAGGCCCTGTGCTGGGGGTGTCGTTAGAGGCCATTTTCCTTCCCAGAAAGCGCACCTGGAACTGGGTCTGGGAAGGATCCTGGGCGCAGGTGGAGAGAGTGTGTCTTCTCATCACGGGCCTTTCCCTCAAGCCACAAACCCGGCGTGCCGTGCTGTGCTGTTCCTGGCAGATTTGGCTCATGATCGCGGCACATTCTGTTACCTTCTGCCACTCCCCTTCCTTCCTGTGCTGTAGTCAGGGGACCTGACTCCAGGACAGGGGGGCTCCCTCTGTCAGCCAAGCCTAGCAGGGACACAGCTGTGCCCACTGGTGGAGGGGTTGTCTGTGACTGCTTTTGTGTTATAGGACAGAATCGAGTGGTCGTGACGGGGTCCTTAAGCCCCACAGAGGCACAGTTATCTGCTATCTGGTCCTCTGTGAAGCAGCTCGCTGCTACCGGCCTAACTCAGCCACGATGACCCTTTTCTTGGAGTTTCCGGCATCTCTGGCGGACGGCAGGCAGACCTCAGTGGTGGAGTGTCGAGCAGGCTTGGTGGCTTCTGCACACTTCTGTCACTGACGTGTAAACACTCTGTGTACCTAACTAGGTTCATCTTCACAGCAGCCCACGAGGCAGGCGCTGTTGTTACCTTGGAGCTGAGGAAACGGGCAGGGAGGCTCAGTAACCTGCTGAGATCACATGGCCATAAATGGGGGAGCCGGGGCCCTAATCCCACCTGGTCCTGACCTCAGACCCTCGGAGCTGACGGCTGTGGGAGCGGGCAGGCAGGTGGCCGCTCTGATCCTGACCGGACTCTGCTATGAGCTGGTGCCCACCTCTGGAGAATCCCAAACCACTGTTCCCAGGACATCTGTGTACCATGGAGCAGGGTTGAGCTCGTGGGACTGGGTCTAAATGCCCAGGTTGAACCCAGTTCCACTGGGTACTGAGCCTCAGTCCCCGAACTTCCCAGTGGGAAAATAACCTTAGTAACCCAGAGGGCCCCTGGAGTTGTCTGTGGCTAGTGACATGGGTAAGTGCTTGGCTCATCGTAAGCATCCCAAACCAGCCATTGCCATTCACTCAATACCAGCTCTGGCAAAGGAAAAAATATAAGCTTAGACTCAACCACTTGGTGAGTCAGTTATTAAAGGATAACGAGGAGGAGGAAATAACCCCTGCTAGGCGCTCTGTGTGGGTGGACCCTGACCTGAGGGCCCGGGTTTCATGCTGTTCAGTCTCGCGAGGCAGGTGCCTTGTTAGCACATTTAGCTGAAGTGGGCAGCGAGGCACAGAGAGGGGCCATCTTTAGCTTTGGCCATTGCAGGTGGACAGCAGCAGGCGCTGTATGGCCGGTCCCAGACCTGTCAGCAGATTCCACCGTGATTTTTAACTCTCTCTGCAAAGAAGTGGAAATCCGGGCCTCAGTCACCTGCCGGGACCACAGGGGAAGTTTAAAAGGGGGCCCAGATTAGCACTTAGCGGGGCCAGGTTTGTGGTCTGGTCTGAGGCTACCGGCTCAGGCAGCCTATGTTTGGCCCTGAAATTTCTACTGAGTTGGTTAGTAATCACGCAGATGTACATAAGTGAAAATGCTCAGAGGCAGGGGCTTTGATTTACTCAATGACTTTTTCTTTTTTTTCGTTATCAAAATTGATTACAAAATTTTTGAAATGTATGGCTGACACTTGGCCAGGACCAGGTCATGCATGAAGTCGCTCCTATGTGTTTGTGGGTTCGCAATTACCAAATGGTCGTCTGCGTCTGTGGGGTTGCTTGCAGCCCACCTTTAGGGGTTTCTTTTTTCCTCCAAACAAATTAAGATTTGTAACTTTTCCTTGAGGAATAAAATCCTGATGGCTGCAGACAAAGGCAGGCACACACACATCTATCTCTGCACACAATGTGGTGTGGATGTCCGACTGTACGTCCGCGCACTCAGCATGTGTGAGTGTGTATACAGTTGTCTCCACAGAGTTTGTGAGCAGTGCTGAGTGATCACAGTGGCCCAGGGTCAGGAACAGTGATGCCGATTCCAGTACCTTCCAGTTATCACCTCCTACTGACAGCAGACCCGATTGAAGCTTTTGGGTCATTTCTTTGTTTAAAACTTTTTTCTCTATACTCCATAAAGTGCGCACAGCCATTAAGGAAATGCATGGCTGTCTCTTGAGCGAGGAAATGCAATCTGGTTAAATGTGACATCTTTCTTTCTAATGAATATCTATCTTTAGGTGTCCAAATTAATACGCACCATTGTAATTTTCTATTCTGTTTTTTTTTTTTTTGGCTCGAAATTATAAGCACACCCTCAATCTTCACGTTATTTTTGGTGGCTGTATAGTATTTCGTCAGTTGGATACCTAGGTTAGCTAATTACATTCATGTTTTTGATCCTGGAGCTGTTTCTGACTTTTCTTTTCTTTTCTTTTTGAGACAGAGCCTAAAGCTGTCACCTGGATAGAGTGTCATGGCATCACAGCTCACAGCAACCTCCAATTCCTGGGCTCAAGTGAGTCTCTTGCCTCTGCCTCCCAAGTAGCTGGGACTACAGGCACCCGCCACAATGCC